>PVJS01010038.1:0-48959 GCA_004027185.1 Glis glis | reverse complement strand
AAAAAAAAAATCAAATAGGGCTGGGAGTGTCATTCAGAGATAGAATTCCCCTGGGTTCAATCTCATAAATGATGATGATAGATAGATGATAGATAGATGGACAGATACATACATACATACATACATAGACGCATAGATATTTTCATCTAAAGACCAAGACATATTTACTCTTTGCTACATGGATATTCTCATGAAACACTCTTTTTATTCAAAATAATTCCTTACTTTGCTTATAAGAGTGAAGTAGATGTTCCCTGGAGGAAAAAAAAATCTCAAAAAGTTTACACACCTTTCTCAAAAGGTGCAAACCTATAATCCCAGTACTTGGGAGGCTGAGACAGGAGGGTTGTGGGTTCATGGCCAGCCTCAGCAACTTAAAGAGACCCTCAGCAACTTAGTGAGACCCTGTTTCTAAATAAAAAATAAAATGTGCTGGAAATGTAGCTCAGAGGTAGAATGCCCCTGGGTTCAATCCCCAGCACCACCCCCCCCACACACACAGTTTACAGAGGCTCAGAATAGACAGAAAATGTTTAAGAATAATTTGGGGATATAAATGAAGAGATACGAGAAAACATGTAGAGTATAAAGTTAATTATAATTGTTCCAATACAACCTTTTATTTTCACTCTTTCATTCCCTGTTTTTGCTACATCTGTAACTTTCCTTTCAAAACTCTTGGAAGTGTCAATACAGCAGAAACTATGGAAAATAAAATACAAATGCAATGGCCCGAATTGACAGGGGTGAAATCCAGCTGCATGCATGTGGCTGACCAGGAGGATTAATCAGAGGAGTGAGCCACGCCTGCGTCTACCTCCTGCAAGTTCTCTGCACATCAGCCAGGTTTATGCACGCTTAGTTTAAGCAACCGCCTCTACAGCCTCTCCCAGCACTGGGGGAAATCCTCCTATCTGAATGATCTTTCTAGAAAAAAAAAAGATACACTGATGCTCTGGGGTGGGAAACCATCATTTCTAAACAACGGTTCATTCTGTGAGCAGGGGACAGATCCGAGCCACTTAAAGATCACAGCCTTGACTTCCCCATGTTCCTTAGATTTTAATTGACTTTTTCTACATTCTGGACTACACGGTACTCATTTGATTTTTTTTTCTGGTTTCCTGTGGACCTGATTCAAAAGTCAATTCTCATTTTGTATGAGGACAATTGGAGAGCTGAATTTATTCAGCTGAGAATCTACTTTGAGGATTTTTCCCCCCAGAGTCAAATGAAACAGTATCGTATCTGAATTGTGTCAAAGCCTATTCTTTTAGTCCTTTTTATAGCCATTTCTACGCGTACACATTCTTCCCTAGGAAAGAATGCAAAAAAAATGTAAAATATAAAACCTGAAGGTAGGGACAACACCTTTGTGTCCTTAAAAGTTCTTACCGGGTCTATTTGGTCTATTTTTATAGGGAATTAGATGCTTTCCCATTGAAATGTTATATGTGATGATTAAAATAAAGATGAAGCCGGGCGTGGTGGTGCACGCTTGTAATCCCAGTACTTGGGAGGCTGAGACAGGAGGATCCGGTTCACGGCCAGCCTCAGCTACTTAGTGAGGCCTCTGCAACTCAGTGAGACCCGGTTTCAAAATAAAGAATAAAAAATAGGGCTGGGGGTGTAGCTCAGAGGTAGAATGCCCCTGGGTTCAATCCCCAGTACCGCAAAATAAATAAAGATGAAATGTTGTATGTGATGATTAAAGATAAAAATAAAGTTATAGTTTTATAGACTATTATTAAATCTTAATAATTATGATCTTATTAAATCATATTAAATCTTACTATGATTCAAATAAAGATTAAAATAGACTTGTAGTTTTATAGACTATTATTCAATCTTTTTTTTGTCTTAGAAAGGGAACGTTCAGAATTACTGAGAGGCTTAAATTAGATAATATTATTATACAATTTAACATTTCATTTGTTTCCTATGGTATCATAACTAACTCCATAAAGCATCACACGGAAGGCTTCAGGGAACCGGGTGAAGAAGAGGAACAATTCCTTGAACGGCTGCTCGGTGCGCGATGAATGCTGTTTTAGTAATGAAAGCAATGCATTACTGCAGGTGGCTAAAACACTCTCGCACACATAATCATACGTTTTCTTTAGGTAGCAAACCTTCGTATACAGATCCGCACTAGGTAGAACATGAAGGAAGGACATTTTATGGGATTAAAAAAGTTGTTGCTAATTCAAAGCAAGTATAAAGGAAGCAAAGGCCACTGCTGACATGATCAAATATTGTTCATGGCAGCTAGTATGCTAGTATCTCCGCTAAGTCTACGCTGTGCTAAGAAGCACCCAGGGCTGTCTGGTGACCTCAGAGAGAGAGAGAGAGAGAGAGAGAGAGCGAAGGTGGACATGGCATAGAGCTGAGAGTCCTTGAGAGAGGATTCCCTGGTTGAGGTGCGCTAAAGTTTCCTAAACTGAACCCCTAGCAGGTCCAGTTGCAGGCACAGGCTGATGGAGTCTAGTCAGCAGGCAGAGAATGATGTCCTTTTACCATCGCAACGAAAACGCACCATGATGCGTTTTCTAACTGATAAGTTAGAAAACTGATAAGTATTTCTAACCAATAAGTATTCTAACTGATGAATACTTAATTAATAAATCAGTGATCACGCTGGGCGTGGTGGCACGCGCTTGTAATCCCAGTACTTGGGAGGCTGAGACCAGAGGATCAGGGTTCACCGCCAGTCTCAGCTACTTAGTGAGGCCTTCCGCGACTTAGTGAGACCCTGTTTCAAAGTAAAAAATTAAAAAAAAAATAGGGCTGAGGGTGTAGCCTGGAGGTAGAATGCTCCTGGGTTCAATCCCCAGTACTTCAAAAATAAATAAATAAATGAATAAATAAATAAATAATCAATACATTTTTTTCAATTAAATCCAATGTAGGGTAGTAGAGATTTGAAATTTCTTTGGGAATGACACCTTTTATCTTTCTAGAATAAAATAAACACACACACACACACACACACAACAGGATCCATGTAGTTATTTACATAGAAGATATGCAAAGTATTTGGTTCCATACATAAAGTTTAAAAATGAGCCAGGCGTGGTGGCACACACTTGTAATTCCAGTACTTCGGAGGCTGAGACAAGAGGATTGCAGGTTCAAGACCAGTCTCAGCAACATAGCAACACTCTCAGCAACCTAGCAAGACCCTGTTTCAAAACAAAAAAATAAAAAGGGCCAGGGGTGTAGCTTGGAGGTAGAATTCCCCTGGGTTCAATTCCCAGTACCGAAAAAAAAAGTTTAAAAATGAAAGCTTATTTAGGAAATGTAATTTAGTACTATATAAAGATTACATATACTTTTAAAAAGTAATTGTTTTGCTAAATTTTCATTTATCTCATTAATAGGATAGCCTTTTGAAAAGAACAGGTTTAAAACTTTGCCTTGTCAAAATAAGAAGTCTTAGTGATATGTAGGTAATTCTTTGTATTAAATGTGTATGTATACATGGGATTTGGCCTGTTTGATTAAATTCCTGACCCCTGCAAATAAAGCCTTTTTGCATAAAAAATAAATGAATAAATAAATAAATAATAGCCAGGCCTGGTAGTACACGCTTGAAATCCCAGTACTTGGGAGGTTGAGATAGGAGGATCACAGGTTCAAGGCCAACTTCAGCAAATTAGGGAGACTCAGCAACCTAGCAAGAACCTGTTTCAAATCAAAAAAATAAAAAGGGCTGAGGGCGTGGCTTGGAGGTAGAATGCCCCTGGGTTCAATTCCCAGGACCATAAAAAAAAAAATAAAGAACAGACTTACAGTAGCTTAGTGGTTCAGCAGAGTTGGGAAGAATTAAAAGGAGACAATGGCTAGAGCCCTGTCTTAAAAGTAAAAACATTGTGAAAATATTGAAATGCTGATGTGAAGATTATTTTACGAGTCAAATTCATCTTCTAAACATTTATGGCCGGGCGTGGTGGTGCACGCTTGTAATCCTAGTACTTGGGAGGCTGAGACAGGAGGATCACAGGTTCGCGGCCAGCCTCAGCAATTTAGTGAAACCCTGTTTCAAAATAAGGAATAAAAATAGGGCCAGGGGTGTAGCTCGGAGGTAAGATGTCTCTGGGTTCAATCCCCAGCACTGCAAAAAATAAATAAATAATAAAAATAAATAAATAAATAAATATTTATGGGTCAGGGAGTGTGGAAGAGGTTTTGGGAAGTGAAACTGATCAAATTACTTGTTTATGTATAGACGAATATGCCACAAGGAAACCCACCATTCTGCATAATTAAGATGCACCAATAAAAAAGAAAAAAATTTAAATATTTATAAAGCATTAAAAACAAGCTGGCAAATATAGATTTCTCAACAGAAATAAAACTCGAAGAATAATTACATGTTGCATTATTGGAACACCGAAACCTATATATTGGTTTTATAATTCACTGGTTCCTCTGTTTAGCACTTCTATTATTGTTTTCAATTAATTTATGAACCTCAGTAGAAATCCATATTAAGCAAAATGAAAATGAAGAAAATGAAATCTGGCTGGAGATAATTACAGTTTGTGGGTTTTCAGATCCGTATGTTAGAGCACAGGGCTGATCATAGATGTTTGCAGAAAGTGAAACCCCTCCCTCTCCAACCCACACAGGTTGGTGTGGCAAATACCTCTTATGAAGGCAGTACACTGTCTTTGTAATCAAAGGATTTTACAAACAGCCTCTATAAAGGAGCTGTGTCTTGGTATTATTCTTATATTAGTTTTGTGTCAGACTGTTTTGATATTCATGCAAAGGCAAAGGCAAAGGCATGTGTGTGTGTTTTAATTATTCAAAGACACACACACGATTTGTTTTAGAAGAAGGTAGAAGTGAAAGAATATATAAAATGGTAAATGTTATAGTCAGATATAGAGTGACCTCTGAAGAGCTCAAGGTTGATATAGTTAAGTCATGAGGGTTGTCATCTCATCAGTAGATATAGCCATTGGACAGCAGATAAATCCATTGTGATGGATTTACTGGGTGGTAACCTAGGCTGGTGGGTGTGGCTGGAGAAGGTGGGTCCCTGGGGGTGTGGCCGTAGGGACTGTGCTTTTTATCTTGGAATCCCCTTGCTAGCTCACTCTCTCTTGCTTCCTGCTTCCATGATGTGAGGAGCAAAGTCTTGCTCCCTCTCTCTGCTTCCCACTGCCATGCCCTGAGATCTGTGGTCCCTGGCTTAACATGGACTGAACCCCCAAATCTCCAAAACTGGGAGCAAATAAATCTTCCTTCTTCTAAATTGTATGGTCAGGTCTTTGGATTGTAACTGAGAGGATGCTAAGACAGTAAATGAGATGATTAAGGTGTATTTAGGTTTGTGATTGCATTAGCCATCAGTCCTTCCTATGAAGGTCAGAGCGAAGTTGAAAAGGGTGTGTAGCCATGCGTGGTGGCACACACCTGTAATCCCAGTACTTGGGAGGCTGAGCCAGGAGGATCGCAGGTTCAAGGCCAGCCTCAGCAACTTAGCAAGACCCTCTTTCCAAACAGAAAATAAAAAGGGCCGGGGGTGTGGCTCAGAGGTAAAATACCAGTGGGTTCAGTATCCAGTACCAAAAACAAAAACAAAAACAAAAACAAAAACAAAACAAAAATTGTGGAGTTGTGTTAGGCACCAGAAGAGAGGTCCTTCCAAGTATCATGTCCCTATTTTATTTGAAGAAACCTACTTTGAACTAACAAATGGCAGTATTTTAATATACAAGGGAGAGCATATTATAAATACAAGATAAATCTGGTCTACCCATGATCAATTCCTTCCATTAATGCACATAGTCATGCAATAAAACTTGAGTCCAGTTATCCATCTGAGAGGCAGAACAAGCATCAATAGATCAGCTATAACCAAATTTAGGCATGCAAATGGCAAGAAATAGAGTCATTTTGGTTTGAGAAAAACGAAATAAATAAGTGCCAAATTAATTATGATCTTTTCATTGGCCATACACTAATGAAAGTGTGACTCTTTTATTTTCATGGCTAAAGTCAAAAGCAACTTGATATCCAGATGATAATTATGTAAATATTTTAACATTCCAATTGGCTGTAAATAAAAGAGCTCCTAATATTTTTCTATATTTGTACATGTATAGACTTTATGGTATAGACACTAATGGTCTTTTGTTTGGTTTGATTTTTATTTTGTTTTGTGGTGCTAGGGATTGAACTGGGGGCATTCTACCTCTGAGCTACACCCCCAGCCTTATTTTAATTTTTGTTTTGAAATAGGATCACACTAAGTTGCCGAGGGCCTTGCTAAATTGCTGAGGCTGGCCTCCAACCTGCGATCCTCTGTCCTCCTGTCTCAGCCTCCCAAATTCTGGGATTACAGGCATGGACTGCCATGACCAGGTGACATTACTGTTTTTAAGCAAGCACATTAATACATTGGCCATTTATAGCCCATATGCAATTAGACACATAGACTTTTGCCATACTCATATTCTACTTTTCTATGTTAACTAATTTGATGTCGTATGCCATCAGACCATAGTGATGGAAAATAAAAACTACTAAATTATTCATGATGAGCTTATTGTCTAATGATTCCTGTATACAGGACTTAATTGCAGTCTTTATGTACGATTGGCTATAAAGATGTACATTTTTAAAAGAATGCCAGATGTAAATACATGTTGGATATAACACAACACCAAATGTGAGCTATAACTACTACTCTACCATCACGCAACATTTCCCTAATACTTTCACTGGCCCATGGCCTAGAAGGCACCCTCCTCTCTATTTCCAAGCATACCACATCCCATTTCTTAACCTTGAACTCCTCTTAGGCCTTCTCTAAGGAAAGCAAGGAGAGAAGAGGCACTTCTACAAGGGCACCTACTCACCCTCCTGCACCTTCCTCTATCTCTGTGTCCTCTCCTGTTACAATGGATCCGCTGTTCCTATTCCAGAAATGTCTCTACCAAGTCTCTCCTATCAGCACATACCTGCTTTTAGTTCTCTAATCTTAGAAACTCAACCTTGAGCTCCTACTCTCTCCCCACTTGCCACTAAATTTCTCCATTTTCATCTCTTCCAACTGTTTCTTGAGCCAATTCCAGGCTTCTATTCCCAAATACTTGCCCCCAAAATGCCACTGTCATGGCCACTAAAGACTTCCACATTGCTCAATTCAAACATCTCAGTGCTGGTCTTATGTCAACTATCAACAACATTTAACATAGTTGATTGTTCTTTTCTTCTTGAAATATTTTCTTCACGTAGAGTCCAGGATGCCCATATTTTTCTTCCTTTCTCCTTGGTGCTGCTATTCTCAGTCTTCCTTCTTTATTCCTCCTCACCTCCTCTACCCATCACAGCCGAAATATTGCAAGGGCCCAACATTCATTACACTTCCCCATCCACAATAATTCCACCTGTCTGTCTTGTGGCTTTAAATGTATTGATGACAAGCCGGGCATGGTGACTCATGCCTGTAATCCCAGTACTTGGGAGGCTGAGATAGAGGGATCACAGGTTCAAGGCCAGCCTCAGCAACTCAGTGAGGCCCTCAGCAACTTAGTGAGACCCTGTTTCAGAATAAAACATAGATACAAGGGTGGACATATAGCTCAGAACTAGAACGCCCCTGAGTTCAATCCCCAATACCACTAAGTTAATACATACATACATAAATCATAAATAAGTATATTGATGACATATGAATTTATGTCTGAATCCTGCAGTTCTCAAACTTACAACTCCTCATCTCTATTTGAATGTCTCATGGAATTTCACTCTTAATATATCCAAAAACTGAACTCCATATATTCCCATCGCATCTCCTAGACCCCAGAAGCAATCTTCCCCATTTTAATCAATACTAGTTCTATCCCTCTATCTGACGATGAGACCAATCACTTTGGTGTGCTTCTTGATTTTTCCTTTTGCAGCCTACCTCAGTTCATCTGCAAATCTTATTGGCCCTCCTTTTTTTTGTGTGTGTGGTACTGGGGATTGAACCCAGGGGCATTCTACCACCAAACTACACCCCCAGCCCTATTTTTTTTATTCTTTATTCTGAAACAGGGTCTCACTAAGTTGCAGAGAGCCTCACTAAGTAGCTGAGGCTGGCTGCGAACCCCGATCCTCCAGTCTCAGCCTCCCAAGTACTGGGATTACAAGTGTGCGCCCCCACACCCGGCTTGGCCCTCCTTTTAAACTATACAAATATCACAACTTTAACATTGTAGCCATGATTCAAGCCACCATGATCTCTCAACCAGGTTAAGAATATGGGCTCACACTTGGTCTCCTTGCTGTGACCTTACCCTGTTCAATCTCACTACATATATAAGTTAGATCAGACCATTCCTCTACTCAAAACTCTCTAGTGCTCTCCAATCTCATTGAGGTTAAAAATTTCAGACTTTCCAAAATCCTCCATAATCTGACAACCAGGCCCGCCTCTGACTTCTCCCATTTTTCCCTTGCTTATATTCTCCAAACACTTGGACCACCTGGCTGCCCCATGAACATACCAGCTACATCGCCATCTCCGCATGGTTACTCCGGCTTCTCCATCTCCAGTACTCTTGCAGAGATATACACATGACTACTTCCAATATTTTCTTCAGTTCTTTATTTGAATGACATCTTCTTAGTAAGCCTTAATGATCATCATATTTAACAATGCCCCCCTTCTGCGCCAATTTTATTTTTTCACACTCTTATCTACATGTATTATATTATATATTTTACTTATTTTCTTATTTTACTTATTTGTGCATTTGCTCTCCAAGAAGATATAAGCACCAAGAATACAGATATTCTTGTCTATTTTGTTCATTGTGTGCTCTCTCTCTTTCTCTCTCTCTCCCTCCCTCCCTCTCTCTCTCTCAACATAGTGCAATACAAGAGATCAATAAATATCTGATTAAAATTATAAAAATGTCTTTATCATCATAACTATTTGAAACCTTAGAATAATTCTAGCTGATTTTATTATATGTATCCCCAAATAGCCACTTAAAGTCTTTGTTAAACAAATGGAAAGAAGGAAAACAGAAGAGAAAGAGGAGGAAGAGGTAGGAAAAGGAGTAAGAAGAGGAGGGAATAACCAGGCAAAGAAAGGAAAGCCAATAAGATAAAATACAATATAAAAATTAAAATAAAAAGAATATCTTGGTGGTGGAGGATTATCAGGCAAAGTGGAGCTAACAAAATTATATTATCTGCTTATCTTTTAAAATGGAATTAATCCTTACTTTTTAAAATTGCTTATTCGTAGTCTGCCAAATGAAAGAGAAATTAACCAAATCAGTAGTCAATACCTTTTTCCAGTCTGAGCACCTAACTTCTGCAAAGTTATTTATTGCCTACATGTATCTTTGATTATTTAATGCATTCTGGGCAGCTGTGGTTTCTCAGACAGCGATCCTGGTCAATGCAGAGAAAACGAAGAAACTAATTTCAATGACACAAGCATTTCTTGTAACAAGAAACTTTGGAACAATTTTCCCTAACTTTTTAGGTTTTAGAGGTGTTTTGACTAACCACAGAACTTCAACACGATGAACTGAGAAGAAATACATTTAATAAAATGGGTTGAAATATTCACCGTCAAAGGGATTTAAAATACTGACTGTTCAGATTAATAGAGAACAGAAATTTAAAACATGTTTGCAACAACTTTGAAATGTATACTGTATATATCTTTTACCATATCACATCTATTTCAGGAAAAAAAACAATACCAGCCAGGCATGGCGGCACTCACCTATAATCGTAGTACTTGGAAGGCTGAGACAAGAGGATCGCAGGTTTGAAACCAGCCTTAGCAACTTAGCAAAACCTTCCAAAACTTAGTGAGACCCTATTCTAAAATAAAAAATAAAATAGGGCTGGGGGTGAAGCTCAGAGGTAGGATGCCTCTGAGTTCAACCCCCAGTGCCACAAAATAAGAATAAGAATAAGAATAAGAAGAATAAGAATAAGAATAAGAATGATAGTAATAATAATAATACCACCACAATGTACAACACTCAGATGTATCCTTAGTAAATTATGACCTTTAAGGATAATTATTCCTTCAAATATTCAAACACACAAAAATCAAGTCACCTACAAGGTGGAAAAATCCTCCTGGCCTCAGATTTCTGCACAGTATTCAATGTGAAGATAAACGAGCCCTGTCCACAGATTTCTAAGGAAAAGAAACTGCACCCAGCCTAGTGTATTTGTTCAGTGTTGAGGCAGCCAGCATTCTCACGTTTGAAAGAACTCTGAGACTAAAGCACATAAGAGCCCTTTCAGGGAAAAAAATTCAAACACAAAACCTGTTCCATAATGAACTATAGTCAACCGAAAAGACACATAGAAAGCTCTGGAAGACAAGATGCCTGTTTCCTTTTAGTGCAGATGAAACAGGATGACAGGAACAAACTGGTCAAGGACACCAAGTGTGACTCAAACATGTTACCGGTTACTAAAGAGCTTAAACAGAGGGTAATGACAGAACCCAGAAATTCCACCCCAAGGCAGATACTCAGAACCTACGTCCACACAACAACGTCTACATGGACAGTCACGGCAGTTACCCATAATAACCCAAACGTGGGACCATCCCAACTGTCCACTGACTGATGACTGAACAAGATGTGGTACTATCTTTACAATGAAATATTATTTGATCCTAAGAAGGAATGAAGTGTTTGATACGTGCTTCCACATGGATGAACCTTAGCAATAGAATCAAAGAAGACAGGCACAAGCGACCATGCATCCTGTATTTTCATCTAGAGGAAATACCCAAAATAAGCAATTCTGTAGGGACAGAGATGTGGAGAAGGTAACGGTTGAAATTATGCTATGTACATATATTAAATTACCAATGCCGATCTCAAAGATATGTACAGGGAAGAGTAGGGGAGGGGTTGACCCAGAGAGAAACTCTCCAAGTGTTGTGCGCATGTGTATTCCTATCATTCTATAAGCTAGTATGATATATACTTACAATGCACCAATAAAAGTATTAAAAACAAGTAGAGTCGTGGTTGTCTCGGGCTGGGTGGAAATGGAGGGAAATTGGGACTGTCTGCTACATGGGAATAGGTTTATTTTGGGGATGATGAAAAAGTTCTCAAATCAGGCCAGGGTTACTCAACTCTGTGTAAGACACTAAAATGATTAAACATACTAAACTAGGATTAAATTGTACATCCTCGAAAGGTGAATTTTAGGGCATGTGAATTGTATCTCAAGAAAGCTGCTCTCAAAAATGAAAACGATGTAAGGTTAAACCAGCTGAGTTTGTGACTGAATCTTAAGGCAACAATTCTTCTCTCAAGCACATGCAAACCCAGGAAATGAGATACTCACAAATCTTTCTAGAGAAGGGGAAAGAAGGAAAATGCCAACTGCCTGACGATGAAATCCAAGAGGAAATAAATCAAAATAGAAAAATTTCTAGAATAGGGGGAAGATCACCAAGTGCTGTGTGCATGTGTGCCCCTTACACCCTGAACCACATTATGTTGTGAGACTACAATGCACCAATAAAAGTATAAAAAATTCTAGAATAGATTCTAATAATAGAGTGAGGGTTAACATTTAAAAATAACTGTACAAATAATAGCATAACTAGCAGAAGCTGGTTAGCAATAAATGGTTTTTTTTCACATGAACATACAACAAAACAAAGTAAAATGAGCCATAAAATAATATCTTCTCCAAGAAGTAGAAAGTGTTTCAGCTTTATAAAGGAACTGTGTTATTGAAACAGTGAACTTTAATATTAAGTAAAATCATGTTCTTATCTGAAAGCACTTTTACTGCCACAGCCCAGGTAGATTGAAGATAAATGGCTCAGATGGAACTAGATGTTCCTTGAACTCTGTGTGTGTTTTTAAAATAAGAATCAGTCTTTCAACAGAAATTCCTTTCATTAAAAGTATATATTTGCTTATTTAATTGTTTATGCAATCAATAACTTATTCTTGCTTCTTACCAATAATTCACCAGCTATCGGTTTCTTTAGATGTATATGATGGATCATTCTCATTCTTTTATAAACTGCTATTCATTGATTACCTTTCATGTAATAGGTAATGGACTAGGTGCCAGGAACACAAAAATAAATGAGCAATGGCACTCGACTCTCGAGGGGCTCAAAAATAATTAAAAGCCAGTACAAGAAATGTATCTTTGTAACAGGTTCAATGTTTTTCTCAGCAAGAATGCAGAGGGACTATTTCCTCTAGAGATCTACAGAAGGCTTCATCGAGGAAAGGTTTTAATCTGAGTGGAAGGGGGTCCAGTAAAAGAATTGGGGAGATTTCATAGATGGAGAAGAGCGAGAGAAAATAAATGGGAGCTGGATACTCCTCTTGGTCCAGGAATTTTCTTTGTACTGCAAGATGAACAGACTAGCAGAAGTTCCTATAGATATCATCTTCCTACATGTCGAGAATCATTTAATCCCATGTATGAACCCTGGCCTTGCACTATTGTTCATTAGCATCTGTGAAGAGTTCTGGAAATACTGCAACTAGTGACGGAACACTTTGGCCCCTCCCTCAGCAGTCTGGGTCCACTTCACACCCAAACCAACTGCTGGCCTAGAGCTGTGGTTCTCAAGCCATCTGTAGAGAAGAACGGGCTTTGTTTCTCTCTCTGTCTGTCTCTCTCTCTCTCTCTCTCTCTCTCTCTCTCTCTTTCCCCCTAATCTATCATGAAGGATGCTTTTGTAAAAATAGGAGAAAAATAAATTGCTGGAAAAATGAAATGAGAAAAACAATAGCATACAAAATACCATCCCTTGCCCATTTTAAAAATACTTTTATTGGTGCAGTGTAGTCGCACATCATAATGTAGTTTAGGGTGATAGGGACATCCATGCACAAGGCACTTGGTGAGTTTCCCCCCAATGGCTCCCTCCCCACTCCCCCCTCTACCATACAAGATATTGAGATTGGCACTGGTATTCTCATATATGTATGTAATGTCAATAGAAATGTTTCCTTCATTAATTATCGCTCCCCCCTCCCCTAGACTACCTTCATCACTCCACTGGGGTTTCTCCTCTATTATCTAAAGTCCCTCGTGTACCCCAATTACTCCCTAGCTTCTGCATATGAGAAAAAAAACTTTACTTTCTGTGACTAGCTAATCTCACTTAACATAATGTTCTCCAGTTCCATCCATTTTCCTGCAAATGACATAATTTTGTTCTTCTTGATTGCTGAGGAGAATTCCATTGTGTATATATCCCATCATTTTGTAATCCATGCCTAGCCCATTTTTTAACTACTACTTTGTTCAACAGACATAAATTACTCTGTCTGATTGACAGATATCATTCTAAAATGGACTCTGGATTTCTGTACCAACCTCATCATTGATAGTAACACAAAATTGCCAGATGGGAACCAGCTTGTGAACCACACTGCCCAGGGCAGCGCTAAGCAGCCCCTGGAAGCTCGTTAGAAATGTTCCTACCACACCTCCTGCATCGGAGTCTCTGGGGATATGCTGCAGATACCTAAGTTATAACAAGCTCTCTGGTCGATCCTTCCTTCCTTACTTTCTTCTTTCCTTCCTTTCCTTTCCTTTTCTTTCTTTCTTTTTCTTTGTTTCTTTCTTTCTCTTTCTTTCTTTCTTTTCTTTTTTTATTTCCTTACTTCTTTATTTCCTTCTTTCTTCCTTCCTTCCTTTCCTTTTTTCTTCTTTCTTCACTCTTTGTATACTTTATTGGTGCATTATAATTATACAAATATACATGCATTACATTTATACAAACACACATGCACCTATCAGTTGGTGTGTTTCCTTCTGCAGCCCACCCCACTCCCCCGCTTCTCCCTCCCTGCACATGTTAATGAGGTTGGTAATAACACTTTCACGTATGGACATAGCATTATTTGGATGGTTTCCTTCCTCAGTCTTCCATTCTCCCCTTTCCATCTCTCTTCCTATCCCCCTTCCACTCTTCTCCTGGTCTCTCTCCTCATTTATCTAAAGTCCCTTTTGTGTTCTATTTTCTCTCTAGTTTCCACATTATGAGAGAAAATATGTGACCCTTGACTTTCTGAGATTGGCTGATCTCACTTTGCATAATATTCTCTAGTTACATTCTTTTTCTTTTCTTTTCTTAGAACAGGGATGCTCTACTACTGAGCTACCTCTCTAGCCCTTTTATTTTGAGACAGGCTCTTGCTAAGTTGCCCTGACTGCCCTCAAACTCCAAATCCTTCTGCCTCAGTCTCCCTAGTAGCTGACACCACATCCAACTCCGAATGATTTTAATGCATACTGAAGTGGAGAGATTGCTGGTCTAGAAGACTTCTGATGGTACACCCAAAACAAATATGTTTCCAATACCCCTGGGAGACTGGGTATATATGAAAGTTCCTGGGTGAGCCCTCCTGCTTACTACCTGAATGCTCTCTGATAAACTCGGATGTTTCTCCTTGATTCTTTCTTTTGATCCTTTTGTGTCTAAAGTTAATATAAGTTACAAACAGCTTTTGGAAACTGTGAATAAAGCCAAGATAAACCTTTTCATACAGGTTTTTCATTTCTCTTGGATAACATCTTAAGAGGGGGGATTGGTGAGCCATAAGGGATATGTTGTGTGTGTTCCACATTAGAAGGAACTGCCAACCTATTTTTCAAGGAGGTATAGCACTTTACAGCAACAATGCCTGAGGGGTCCAGGTGCTCTGTGTCTTCACAACACTTAGTATAATCAGTTGTTATGGTTAGACACAGAATGTCCCCTGAAGAGCTCATGTATCAAGGTTCAGAGTGGAGGTAAGTCAGTCAGGAGGGCTGTAATCTCATCAGTGGATAAATGCATTGTAATGGATTTACTGGGTGGTCACCTAGGTGGGTTGTGACTGGAAACGGTAGGTCCCTGGGGGTGTGGCCTTAGGGATTGTGCTTTTGTCTTTGAATCCCCTTGCTTGTCAGCTCTCTCTCTGCTTCTGGCCTCCATGATATGAGAGCAGAGCCCTTTCTCTCCCTCTCTCTGCCTCCCACCACCGTGCTCTGAGCTCCACAGAACCTGGCCTCACATAGACTGAACCCTGAATCTGCAAAAACTGTGACCAAATAAATTCTCCTTCCTTTAGGCTGTGTGGTCAGGTGTTTGGGGTTACAGCAGTGAGAATACTTTCCAAGACATCAGTTATTTTGTTTATAATTTTACCCATTCTAAAAATTACACATCAGTATCTCAATATGGTACTATTTTGCATCTCCCTAATGATCTATGATGTTTGAGGATCTTTGTATATGTTTATTTGAAATCCATAAATTTTCTCTGATGAAGGCTATGTACAAATCTTTTGCCCATTTGTTAATTTGATTCTTTTTTTATTACTGCACTGTGACAGAGTTCTTTATATACTCTGGATACTAACCTTTATAAGGTATGCATTGTTCGAGTGTTTTCTCCCACCGTGCATCTTTTCATTTTCATTTTCTGGACAGTAACATTTTAAAAGCAGAAGCTTTGGGTTTTGGTGAAATCCAATTTATCTTTTTTTTTAATTTTATCTTATGGTTTGTGCTCTTAGTGTTATATCTAAGAAATCTATATTTGCTTAGAGAAGCCTTAGAGTTTGTGGTTTTACATGGAAGTCTATGATGAATCTTGAGTTAATTGTGTCTACTTTGAATCTCCTTTGAAGTACACTTTCTGATTCCTTTCTTTCTTTTTTTTTTTTACCTTTTCTTTTTGCAAATGAATTCTGATTGTTCCAGCACTCTGTCTTGAAAAGGACAATCCTTTCACCATGAGTTGCTGCAGAGCTTTGTCAAAAATCATTCAGCCAAGCATATGTAGGTCTATTGCTGGGTTCTCTCTTCTATTCCATTAACCTATTCGTCTACCTTGATGTCAACATGACACTGCCTCGAATATTGTAGTTTTAGTAAGTCTTAAACCACGTAGTATAACTCTCAAGCTTTGCTTTTAGCTTTCAAAATATCGTAGCTATCTTAGTTTCTTTGCTTTTCCAAATGCATTTAGAATGAACATGCCAATCTCTGCCAAAACAAGCAAGCAAACAAAAGCAAAACAAACAAACAAAAGCCTGCTGGGTTTGATTGGGAGTATGTTCAATCTATCTATCAATGTGGGGAAAACTGACCTTAATATCAAATCTTTCAAATCCATAAGTATGGTCTTTTTATTTAGTTTTTAAAACTATTTCACATTATTGTCCTATAATTTTTTATATTTACATCAAAGTACTTCATATTATTGACACTACTGTAAAAGGTACTTTTAAAAGTTCACTTTATATTTTTCATTATTAGCATAAATAAATATTACTTTTGCATATCAACCATAAATCCTGTGACTTTGCTAAATTCACCTTTTTCATATGAATTGTTTGGGATTTTCTACCCAGAAAATCATGTTATCTAGAAATAAAGATAATTTGTTTCTTCCTTTCTGACCTACATGCCTCAGATTTCCTTTCTTGACTTATATGGGCTAGGATCGCCCACATAATGTTGAATAGAAGTGGTAAGAACAGATATTCTTGCCCTGATCCTGATCTTAGGGGAAAAACATTACAGTCTTTGACTATTCAGTATGATATCAGCTATCAGATTTTACCAGATATCCTTTATAACAGTGAGGGAGTTCTCTTTGTTTCTTAGTTTGCTTCATTTTTATCATAAATAGGATGTTGAATTCTGTTAATTTTCATATAGCTACTGAAAAGGTTTATTTCCATATTCATAAATTAATTAAGGATAATAGTAATAAGTTTTCAAGTCTGCAGTCCAACTTTAAAAGGCAGCTTTGGGGCTAGGGATGTAGCTCAGTGTATGTGTAGCATGTGCAAGGTCCTGGGTTCAATCGCCAGTACCATGGGGCAGGGGTGTTAAAAAAAGACAGTTTGCTCATTCCAATCTATTGTGCTTATAAAAAAAATACCTGACAATTTTTAACTATAACTTTTGACATCAACAGTAACAGCAGCGGTAACACAGAATCAGACTCACTAGGCTAAAAACAAAATGAAAAGAAGAATTTGAAAAAAAAAACGTCATCAATCAGGGTGAAGCCCCTATCTGCTACTAGCAGTTCCCATACTCATTTTTTATTTATGTGTCCTTTTTCTCATGTGTTTTATAGTCCTCCCCTATAAAAACACAGCTAGACATAACATTTCCAACATCTCTAGTTTGTATGAGGAAATGAAAAAGCCATTTCTTTTATTCTTACCTCTCTGTTTTTCTCTATTCAAACAAAATTTTTAAATCTCTTCTGTTAGTCAATGACACTGACCAATTGTATTCAAATCAGAAAGCCAGAGGTCATGCACAAAGCTTTAATTCTCAACTGTCCATCCAAATCATCTGGAATTTACCTCTTAGTACGTCCTTTCTTTCTGCCCCATGCCAACCTTTGCCTAGTTCTTGCCCTAAGCATCTTCCTCATTTAACATCAAAGGTCACTTTACTGGTCTCCAGGTTTATATTTGCAGGCTTTCAATTGAATCACGAGAATTAAATTGTTTTTCAGCCTTCAATTATTCAATGTCCAGTCTTGACACCTCCTCTGTAATGTCCACACACCTATCCTCTGCTTGTGAGGCCCGCTGTGCAGGGTCCTACAGCTGTAAGCCCATATCTGCCCAGCATACCTCAGCTGGAAAAAAATATAATGTTCACAGAACATTGAGCCTTAAGGGACACAGCTTTCCCATATAGAGAAAAGGGGCATTAACTCTTCTGCAGCCATTGCTCTGCTGAGCTCTTCTTGTAGAATATAGTTTTTATGCTGGGCATGGTGGCACATGCCTGTAATCTCAGTACTTGGGAGGCTGAGACAGGAGGATTGCAGGTTTGAGGACAGCCTCAGCAAGTAGTGAGACTCTCATTAACCTAGTGAGATCTTACTTCCAAATAAGAAATAAAATTGGACTGGGGGTATAGCTCAAAGGTAGAATGCCTCTGGGTTCAATCCCAGTACCATACACACACACACACAGAACAAAAAAAAAAAAAAGAAAATAATTTTTATGACCTCAAAAAATGTAGGAAGCCAGGTGTGGTGGTGCACACCTGTAATCCCAGTACTTGGGAGGCTAAGACAGGAGGATTGCACGTTTGAGGACAGCCTGGGCAACTTAACAAGACCCTGTTTCAAAAGAAAAGAAAATAAAGAAAATAGGGCTGGGGGTATAGCTCAGTGGTAGAACCCCCCCCCATCACACAGACACAGACACACACACACACACACACGCGCGCGCGCGCACATATTCAGTTCAATCATACACACACACACATACACACACACACACAAACACACTCGGTTCAATCCCAGTACAAAAAAAAAGATGAAAGAGGCAAGAAGGCCAGTTCTTTAAAGATGTTTCTATTAATAAGCATGAGATTAATTAGCAGGCCTCCAAATACTTGAAGATATCTGTAAATCCTTATTGTTTATGCTCTTGCCTCTTCCCTATCTCCCTGGTCACGATGCCCAGTGCTCTAGTTCCCTCATCTCCAGTATGATTGATATTTTGGACCAGATAATTTTTGTGGAGGGCTATCTCCTCCATGGTAGTATGTTTAGCAGCATCCCTGTTGGCTCCCCCTAGATGCCAGGAGCATCCCACCCCCACAACCATGGCAACCTGAAAGGACTCCAGACATTGCTAAACTTCCAAAATCCCCTTGGATGGAGAATCACTGCTGTAGGAAGAAGGACTCTCCATGCTTAAGTTCACAGGAGGAAGTATGGGGGTAAAAGTCTCTGAGTGATAGAATTGGTGAGACCTAAGTCAAAGACAACTGATTCCCAGGGACTGCAGCAAATGAAATGAGGAAGAAAAGAAGCCAGCCTGGATCGCTGCAGCGTTAAGATCAGAGCATGCAGGGAAAGGTGTATGTGATGTATAGATAGGACAACTTCTCCGCAGCCATGAAAAATCATTGCACCCCCCCCCGATGCATCTTGAGTTTCCAGCCTCATCTCTGCACATCATTTTTCTCTCCATGAAATAGCCTAAGTCATCTCCATGTGACTGTGTGATTGTGACAGGGCAGGATGTAGAGACGATACGCCTCAGAGATGGTGGTATAATGGCAGAGTTTTATACAATATACATCTATATATAATTTTTACAGGCCGGTATCATCTTTGCTTTTTAACTAAGCCACATCTGCTATGTGTCTTCCTATAACCACTGAGTTGTCAGAGCCTCTCTTTTTCTACTGAGCCCCTAGAATAAAATTTTATGTTAGGGTATGCTTTTAATATAAACAAATATTTCTTCTATTTCCATCTTAAGTTCTGGAAACACTACAAGCATGCATAATTAGTGTATCCACCTCTAAGGTAACTGATTTCAGAGAGGTTAACAATGTATGAATGGATATATAGGCTCATTTCATCCCCTGATAAAAGCATATATATATATATATATATATATATTTTATATTTTGAAATATATGTATATACATGTGTGTGTTGTATATTATAAACTACACATAAATTCTAAATTTCTGGTTTAGGAGGTTAATACAATAAATATACAAAATAGTAGGTCTCATTGATTTAAAGTCCACATACACACACACACAAACAAAAAGTAGAGATTCAAAGTTGAAATATGTTTGATCAAACTGACATTTTAGTCTACTGATGTCTTAGTTTTACCCCAGGCTTACCAGTAGGAAATTCACATGGCTGATTAACAATTCTATATAGCAATAAGGCTTTCCTAGGTGGGTAACGATATTAGAAATTTAGGACTGCTGGAATACATTTATGAACCAATCAAATTGGAAATCCCAGTGATTTCTGTCTCCTAGAATCCTAGAAGGGTTTACTGTGGCTCCACTTACCACAGGCTTTGCACTTAATGAGGGTCCTAATCTGTTGATGCAAAGACTATTTCTGACCTTACGAGTTTTCGTGATAGAAGTCTGACCAATTATCATGTGATGGATTAATTATCACTATGCTAAGTGACATCGCTGTCCTTAAATACATTCACAAAACCAAAATCATGACCACTTACTGTCTCCCCGGCAGAGTAGAGGCCCCAGTTTATAAGCTGCTTCCGAGTACGCACGACCGGTGTCTGTAATCACTATCTTAGTGACCGGCAGATGTTCTTTATAAGAAAGGAATCCAGTGTCGTTGGTCCTAAAAAAATAATAGCAATAACAAAATTCTGAAAATTACTCTGGGACTAATGTAATTCTAAAAGAAACAATGGTCCTCATTGCGTTTCACAACCAAGATGCTCTACGTGAAATTTGCATACTTACAAAACAGTTAGTATCCAATGACCCATCTGAGCATGTAAAACTATAGCAACATTTTAATGTCTCTCATTAAAATACAGAATATAAAATATAGCACATGTTAAAATTAGAATAGAACTTGGGATTTTTAAATTCAGTGGACTTGTCTATGTTTTGACAGAAATAGTTAACTCATTAACATTTAGTGTAATGACCAATACTGTGTTTTTAGGTCTAGTATTTTGCTTTGTGTTTGTTTTGTTGATATTGTTGCTGTTTTTGATTTTTCTTATATGATTTCTTATACTACTAGTCCCCCTTTATTGCCTATCTTGGTCTACTCCACATTTTTTGCATTCAATATTATTTTCTCTATTCCACTTCTAGCTAAAACTTTGTTTGTTGTATTTTATTGTTTGCTTTATGAATCACAAAATGGATCCTTAGTTTATCACAGTCTACTTATATTTTATGTAGTATAACAATATAAAATGTTAGGAGCTTGTTAGGGGTTAATTTATTTAACAGTCTTTCACTCTCACACATACACGCACGCACGCACACACACACATACACACACACACACACACACACACACACACACACAAACACACTCACATACTTGTTCTTGGTGTTATTGTTGCCATATATTTTAAATTGATATGTTATAAACTTTATAATGCAATTCAAGAGTGAATTGCATTTTTGTAATTGAGAAAAGAATTTAAAACCTGGGTTTTATATTCACCAACATATTTACAATTTCCAGTGCTCTTCATCTCTTTCCTGAAGATCTGAATCTTTATTTCCCTTTAACCTACAGAATTTCTAGAAAAACTTTTCATTTCAGATGATGGACTTTGCTAGTCTAAAACTGACATATTCTGCCAGGTGCTGTGGTACCTGCCTGTAATCCCAGTACTTGGGAGGCTGAAACAGGAGGATCACAGGTTTGAGGACAGCCTCAGCAACTTAGTGAGACTTTTATCAACCTAGTGAGACCCTGTATCAAAATAAAAAATAAAATAAATAAAATAGGGGTGGGGGTGTAGCTCAGAGGTAGAGTGCCCCTGGGATCAATCCCCAGTACCAATAAATAAATAAATAAATAAATAAATAAATAAATAAATAAATAAATAAAATTGACATTTCATTCTTTTAATATATTTCTCAATTTTTTGCTTAAAATATCCTCTTCACCTATTGTGATTATTTTTACCTTTAAATCTCCAAACATGTTTATAATAGTTGTTGTAATGTTTTTGCCTGCTCATTTTGGCATCGGTGCCCCAAGTTTTGTTTGGAATAACTTTCTTAAATGCTTTTATTGGTGCACTGTAAGTATATATCATAGTAAGGTTCAAAGTGTTACAAACATACATTGCACCAAGCACTTGGTGTGGCTTCTTTTAATTTCTTGACTTTATATCAAAGCTTACTCTTTCTTGGACTATTCAGTAGTCATTATAATATTCTGGATCTTAAGGATGATACGTAAAGTTTCTGGGTTTTGTTTCTGGCCCCTGGTGATTTCTTTTGTGTCCACGTAGGAGTTATATCACCACCACATCGCAGTAAATTGTGGCTGCTTGGTCTTCCACTTCACTAGGATGGGCGGTATCTGTTTTGCTCTCAGTTTTCAATCTTCTCTCCCAGCAACACACCTGGCTCTTCTGTTAGTTCTAGGGAACAACTGAAGGGTTTACAAAGCCCATCTCAACCAGGGAGACTCAAATTCCAATTCCATCGCTTCTCTGGTAGTAACTTCAATATATATATATATATATATATATATATATATATATATATATATATATATATATATAGCTTGCTCAGATTCCAGGGGCAGCTCTCTGCCTGGTCCTAAAAGTCTCCCCTACAATTTCAAGAGGGAGCTGGGGATCTGAGGGGTGTTTATACCATGGGCTTCCCCAAAGTAGCTAGCTCCTTTCTGGAAAATTCCACATTCCCTCAATTTCTAGTCATTCTGGCATCCCCAAACTTTGTCCTGTGATACCTTAAGCCCCCCCCCTTAAAAATTCAATCTCCTCTTAGAGTTTTGAGCAGCTGATAGCATGTGACATGGTGAGTGACAAGGGAAAGGCATTTAAATCCACATCTCACCCATTTAGATTCCCTCCTTCCGAGCACACCTGGCAGTTTTTGTCGACATTTGGTCTCTCTCCTCTTACTGATATCAAGTAGTTGTTTTTTTTTTTTTTTTTTGCAGTACCAGGGATTGAACCCAGGGGTGTTCTATCTCCGCACTACAACCCCGGCCCTATTTTTTATACTTTATTTTGAAACTGGGTCTCATGAAGTTGTGGAGTGCCTCACTAAGGGGAGAGAGAGAGAGAGAGAGAGCTGAGGCTGGCCGCGAACCCGGATCCTCCAGTCTCTGCCTCCCAAAGTACTGGGATTACAAGTATGCGCCACCACGCCCGGCTAAGTAGTTGTTTTTATAATATTTTTTCTGGGTTCATAAAAATTATCTGAATAAGGTTAGTTCTATGCAAGCTACTTGACCATAAGGAAAATATAATGTGAGAAATTTAAAACTTTTATTTTTAAGGTTAATTTTAATTAACAATATCTGATGGAGGCATCAGATTTTGGAGGGGGTTATTGGTGATTAGGTTTTAATTTTTCATTTTTAAACATGCTACTGATTTTTTTTACATGTGTAAAACACAATATTACTGGTAATTTTTGTGAAGCTAGTAATTTTTTTTATGATGCAGGTAATTTTTGTGAAGCTAGTGAGAGAGAGAGAGAGAGAAAAAAAATAAAAGAGTGGCTTCCAGATGGAGTAGAAGTTTGAAAAAGTAGAGTTTGGGCAGGAGCCACCATATTCTTCAAACCAAACATGTAGTAAAAAAGTTTGTCATGATTGTATAGCATAATCTTGATGTTTGCCAAGAAAGTAAGTAAAACATAATTCAAATTGTGAATTCAATTCACGCTGATCACTAGAATTAATGTACATGGATATACAGCCTATAACCAAAATCAAACACTTTTATACCCAGATTAATTATTACTAATTTTTTTTTTTTTTTTGCGGTACTGGGGATTGAACCCAGGGGCATTCTATCTTCGAGCTCCACCCCCAGCCCAATTTTTTATTCTTTATTTTGAAACGGGGTTTCACTAAGTTGCGGAGGGCCTTACTAAGTATCTGAGGCTGGCCGCGAACCTGGATCCTCCAGTCTCAACCTCCCAAGTACTGGGATTACAAGCGTGCGCCACCACATCTGACAACTATTTTTAGATGTAAGTCTATGTAGGTCCAGTTGCTTAGTAATATAAAATGTATAAGTAGTATACTAAACTATGAATATGAAAAAATTTTAATTTTTTAATACTTTTATTGGTGCGTTATAGTCTCACATCATAATGATAACGGCATACATGCACACAGCATTTGGTGGGCTTTCTCCCAGCCCCCTCCCCATTCCTCCTTCCCCATACAGGGTATGAGACTGACATTGTTATTTACACTTTACAATTAATAAGTAAGAACAATATATTTGCTTACTCTATTCTCAAATGTAATAAATATCTTTTAAAAATTTTTGCTGTGTTTCTTTATGTTCCTATCATACTGAACTACACTATGATGTGAGACTACAATGCACCCATAAAAGTATATTAAAATAAATAGTTTTAAAAAATCAAGTTTCTTCAGATAAAGAACACATGCATAAAATTTACTTTCTTTCTTTTTTTTTTTTTTTGCGGTACCGGGGATTGAACGCAGGGGCGTTCTACCTCTGCGCTACACCCCCGACCCTATTTTTTATACTTTATTTTGAAACTGAGTCTCACGAAGTTGCGGAGGGCCTCACTAAGTAGAGAGAAAGAGAGAGAGAGAGAGAGAGAGACAGGGAGAGAGAGAGAGAGAGAGAGAGAGAGCACGCGCTGAGGCTGGCCGTGAATCCGGATCCTCCAGTCTCTGCCTCCCAAAGTACTGGGATTACAAGCATGCGCCACCACGCCCGGCATAAGATTTACTTTCTACTTAGAAAAATACTTAAATCGTCTTTCAGATTCCTAAAATGTTATAGATATCCTTTTTCAAACTATGATCCACAGGACATTAGCTCTTTCTAGCCTGGTTTGTCATTTTAAAAAATAAATAAATAAAAGAACTACACATTAAGATAATTGTGAGAAATTCCAAGTTTGTATGTTTCAAGTTTTCGTAGGTTGATTATTGATGAAATGGCCCTTGGTAATTGGCTTTAAATATGTTTTGAAAATAATGGAATGCCAGCCAGGTGTGGTGGCGCACGCTTGTAATCCCAGTACTGGGGAGGCTGAGACAGGAGGATGGCAGGTTCGCAGCCAGCCTCAGCTACTTAGTGAGGCCCTCCGCAACTTAGTGAGACCCTGTTTCAAAATGAAGAATAAAATAGGGCTGAGGGTGTAGCTTGGAGGTAGACTGCCCCTGGGTTCCATCCCCAGTACCACATACACAAAAAAGAAAATAACAGAATGCCTAATTACACATAGTTTTAAAGAGAATGTTAACTGACTCCCATGGAACAGATGCCTCTATTTTCTCCTAATATAAAAATAAAATGGATATGACTTATGGCCCATTACAAAAATAAATTTAAAAACTCAAAAAGCTTTGATCTTAACATTCAGGACTAGACTGGATAAGCCACATGTCATGAAAACATACCCTTACCTAATTTTTTCATTGCCCTTACTTGCTCAGCACCTGCCTAGCTATACGTGAGTACGACGCAGACAATGAGTGATTAAGAGAATTAATTTATCCGGAATAAGAAAAGGATCTGAAAATCACCATTCGCTCCGGTCCGCGTCACAGTTGCAGGAATACTGATCGTCAATGCAGTTTCCTTCCCAGCCACAAGTACACTTCTGAGGCTCAGGCAAAGACCCTCCCCAGTAAGTTTGTGTCTCATTGGTTCTTCCAACCCACCAGCTCAGAGGCGTTCCATCTGTAAAACAAACACGAGAAATGTGACATCTGCTTCCCTCCCAGTGAAAGTCCCCGTCTTCCTAATTCATTAAAAAAAAAATTAAAAGAGCAGGGTCCGGTGGCACATGCCTCCTAATTCCAGTACTTGGGAGGCTGAGACAGGAGGATCATAGTTTGAGGACAGCCTCAGTCACTTAGCGAGGCCCTCTGCAACTTTGGGAGGCCCTGTTTCACAACAAAAAATAAATTTTAAAAAAAGGGCTGGGGGTTGCTCAGAGGTAGAATTCCCCTGGGTTCAACCTCCAGTACCAAAATAATGAATGAATGAATGAATGAATGAATGAATGAATGAATGAATGAACAATTGGGAAAAGAGTGATATGGCATAAAGATATTCTAAACCCTATCACTGGTGGCATTTTCTTTTTCTTTTCTTTTTTTTTGCAGTACTGGAAATTGAGCCCAGGGGCATTCTACCTCCAAGCTACACCCCTGGCCCTATTTTTTATTCTTTATTTTGAAACAGGGTCTCACTAAGTTGCGGAGGACCTAAGTAGCTGAGACTGGCCGTGAACTTGTGATCCTCCTGTCTCAGCCTCCCAAGTACTGGGATTACAAGCGTGTGCCACCATGCCCGGCTACTGGTGGCATTTTCTTAAGAAAGCTTCTTTTCAAAATAATTTATTAGCTGTGTACAGTGGTGCAAGCCCGTAATCCCAGTGTTTGGGAGGCAAGAGGATCGCAGGTTCAAGGCCAGCCTCTGCAACTTAGCAAAACTCTGTTTCAAAATAAAAAGGGCTGGGGGTGTCACTTGGAGGTGGAATGCCCAGGTTCAATTCTCAGTACCAATAAATAAATAAATAATAAATGGATAAATAAATAAATATAATTTACTATTTAGCTTTCAATGATTGATATGTTCATCTTTGGGTAGAAAAGAAACCTGCAGTTCCTATTTAACTTAAGCATGACAGTTTTCAAAACAATGTATTGAGAGCAGTTCACATATTCAATTTCTTTAAAAATAATTTCTGAGACAAATTTTCATCACAACATAACATCGCAGTCATTAACATAAAAAAGCAGAATAGATTTGAAATCAGAAATGCCCATTAAACATTATGGAATATTATATAAAAGCATTGATTGATCTCAATATATTTATGGGCTAAAAATACACTAGCTGTTTATTAAATGTTAGGCATGGTCGTATCGCACTCCCTCATCATGATTTAAGATTTATTTGGAACTCTGCGTTTTCTCTTCCATTTAATGGCGTGGCTATTTATTTGGAGGCTACAGAATTAACACTGAAAGATCTCCACGCCTGAAGCGAATATTATACTAGAAATAACAATAAAAAAAAAGTTTCCCCTAGCCAAATGCGTCTCTTTCCAGGATAAATGTTCAGCGAGCAGCTCCTTCTGTCTTAAGACTAAACATGATGCTGAGGAATTGGAGCGAAGAGAGACAGAACGTTTAGGCGAGGATTTGTAGAAAAGGAGGTGAGGCGTGTAGGCAATCTATCTTGGAAGGAAAATAAAAGTTCCAAGGAAAAATCATAGTCATTTATAGTCATTTGAGACTCAGAGCACGGGAAGTATGCAAGCAGCTTCAAATGTGTCAGCTCCTACGAGGGACGCGATCGTTTCTCGGTTGACTTTGAAACCTTTAAGTTGTCACCACCAGTCCTCCTGAGAATCTGGGGTTTTTACTAATTTCTGCCTTACTTACAAATGCCAGTCCTCATTTTAACTTACTATCAGATGTCCCCCTCCGCTAATGCTGACAACCTCTCTCCCAGGAGTAACTACACATGCAGGTCCAGAGACGTTAAAAGAAGACAAAAATAAAAGAAAAAAAGGAACGTTGGAGACTTGTGTTAGGCATAAAGCTATTAATATCAAGAATCTTCACTTTCCTTATTACTTGCATGATTAGATCATTACTAAAAGGTTAAGCCTACTTGAAACCTTTACTAGATATATTTTAATATGCTGCATAAAACATTATGTGTTCTGAGATAAAAGGGAAAATAAATCATTACTCCCAAATACTAAATTATAATTTTGCATCTAAATTTCTGATCTTTCCTATAAAATGGAAATCATTGAGTGTTTTAAAGGTACCAAATGGCCAGGCATGGAGGTGCACACCTCTAATCCCAGTACTTGGAAGATTGAGACAGGAGGATTGCAGGTTCTAGGCTGGCCTCAGAAACTTAGTGAGACCCTCTGCAATCTAGTGAGACTCTGTTTCAAAATAAAAAATACAAAGGGCTGGGGGTGTAGCTCAGAGGTAGAAAGTCCCTGGCTTTAATCCCTTGTAACACACACACACACATACACACACACACACACACACACACACACACACACAGGTATCTACTACGTTTGATTCCATCCAAGACTTTTTAAAGAGTACTCAATAATCGAAATAAGTATAAAAATGAATCCTGAAAATCTTGAGAAATAAAAATTAAAATAAATAATATCAGTGATCTAGATAGGACCTTCCACCTCCCATAGATAAAATCCTATATGACTTCAGCTCTCCCTATGCGACATCCTTCCAGGGTGCCGAGTCCCAGGTCCTCAGCTGCTGAAAACATATTTTCATCACATTGCACTTTATACATCCACAGTCAGGGCCTCGTTATCACGTGAAACTGCAAATTCAGTGAATTCTGAAACTCTAAAATTAGCACCACCGTCCGGTTCTTCCTGGTTGTATTCCTTGTTGGGGCCTCAGCCTCTGATTCGCTCTCTCCCTCTCAGTCTCTCTCCATCAGTCTATTCTGCATGAATTCCGGGGTCATCAACATATCAACACCTGTGTTATCATCACCCCCTGTCCGGCAGCCTTCTGTTTACTGTTTACTGCTCTCTTTTCCAGAATTTCTCAAGACTGGCTGAAGGTGCCGGGAAGGTTCTCAGGCATTTCTGGCCACGAAGGCGGAGAGTCCTTCACCTTCTATTTCATCCCATTATTTTGTGTCGTCTTGCAACCGCAAGTTTGCGCTCTTGGACTGACATCTCCACATTCCCCACCCCCAGTCCCCGGTGGCCACTCTTCGACTCTGTGTTTCTGTGAGCTCAACTTTTTTTTTAGATTCCACATATAAATGAGATGAGGCAGTATTTGTCTCTCTGTGATTGGTTTATTGCACTTTGTGCCACATCCTCCACTATCTCAAAGAGATTCCCATAAGTCTTGCAGCACTATTCATAGTAGCCAAGATATGGAAACATCCTAACTGTCCATCCAAAGATGAATGGATAGAGAAAACAGCATATATACTCAATGAAATATCATTTAGCTTTTTTTAAAAAAAAAAAAAAGGGAGCCTGGAGTGGTGGCTCACGCTTGTAATCCCAGTACTTGGGAGGCTGAGACAGGAGGATCCGGGTTTGTGGCCAGCCTCAGCTACTTAGTGAGGCCCTCCGCAACTTAGTGAGACCCTGTTTCAAAAATAAAGAATAAAAAATAGGACTGGGGATGTAGCTCAGAGGTAGAATGTGCTCCTGGGTTCAATCCCCAGTACCACACACACAAAAAAAAGAAGGAATTCCTGACATTTGTGACAAAGAGGAACACAGACAGAGAACATGATGCTAAGTGAAATAAATTAAAGACTCAGCAACAGTGGACAAGGACTTAGGTACTCTCCTGGGTATATTAACTATAATTGCGATGCCCTGAAGAGCCAGAAATAAGAGGGGCCCACTCTGAGCACTTCGTATGCGTTATGCCACCTGATCATCTGCACGGCCCTGCGAGGTTGGAATTAATGGTCCCATTTCAGAGAAGAAAAGACAGCGATTCATCATTGATCCGTTCATTCTTTTAGTGAACCCAAGATTCATATAAGTTCTATACCTAGTGAGTGAGAAACCTGGTACTTGAAGTCAGCTCTCTCCCCGTCAATCTTATTTCTGCACTAGAATTGTCTGATTCTACTTTCAGAAGGGAGATGAGATTTGAGATGGGCCCAGCACAATGGGATTGGAGGGATCACAGCTCAAATGCGGACATTCTAAAAAAGAGGAAAAGGGACTGGGCCTGGGGGCAGAGGGGAGAAAAGAATCATGCGGTGTGGGTGGAGAGGGAGTAGGAGTGATGCTTAATTGGAAATGAAAGGCTCAAATGTCAGAACAATAGCTCAACATTTTTTTAACAGAATAAGAATTGTTTTATTTAAAGTACAGCTTGACTAGCTCTTCATGATAATGATGATTTTCAGGAGGAAGAAAGAAAAGAAAAAGTCAGTTTCCCTGACTTTTGAAAGGTCAGTTTCCCTGATTTTTTAATTTAAGTGATTTGAAGTCTAACATTAAAATGGTTTGAAAAAGCATTTGAGAGTTATTTGGGACGTCGGTGTGTAGACCTGAGGGAAGGGTCTTCTCCATGGTTTTTCTTCAAAGACAACCTAATGGTCTGGCTTGTTCCAAACAAATGGATACAGAGAAAAAACAAAAACTGAAAATCTTTCATAAGAAGTCCCACATGGTGATATTGTTTTAGCTTTTAAAATGTAATCCCAGTACTTGGGAGGCGGAGACCGGAAGATCCGGGTTCGTGGCCAGCCTCAGCTACTTATTGAGGCCCTCTGCAACTTTGTGAGACCCGGAGAGATGGCAAGCCAGGTGGCCAGTGGGAAAGGTCCTACGCTCACTTCAAGAAAAAGGTGCTAGGGAGTAAACCCTATACAAGAGGGACCTCAGAGATGGAGGAGAAAGCTCAGTGGAGGGAGGGAGGGTGACGAGGGGAGGATGGGGGAGGAGGGAGAAGCAATGAAGAAAACACTTCCCCTGAAGTTATGTATATATGTGGAATTACCAATGCCAATCTCAATATATTTTATGGGGAATGGGGAGTAGGGAGGGAGGCAGGGGGAAGTTCACCACGTGCTGTGCACATGTGTGTCCCTATCACTCTGAACTACATTATGATGTGAGAGTACAATGCACCAATCAAAGTATATTAAAAGAAATAAAGAAAAGGACATCAGTGTGTACCCTCAGGCAGAAGTGGGGGGACCTGAGATATCCCGACATCCCGGGGTGTTCTACAGGGAGAAGAACATAAAACCAAAAATGGAATTCAGAAGACCTGTCCTCAGTAGAATACAAGAAAGAGGTAAGAAGTTTTTCTGATTCCTGCCTGAGCTATCCAATCCCCTATTTCTAGCAGCCTTTTTTAATTCTCAATTATACCCAGAGGCTAACCATTCACAAGTCATAAATTTAAAAAGAGAACCTCGCAGAATAGTCACTTTAGAAAACACGGTCATATTTGTATTAGCTCGACTCTGTGATGAAATCAGCCCGATGTGTCTCTTACCCTTCCTAAGGATAAACACGGGACATTCATCCAGTGTCAGAAGGGAGCCTTCACTGTACAGGTATCCGATTAAGCCAGCGGGGGCGGGGAGGGGAGTCTGAAAGCAATCAAGGCTGTGAACACAACTCAATGTAGATTGACCTTGTTCTTTTCTCCAGGCTAAAGCGCCGCTGTGACTTCCAGACTGTGACATGTTTGCTAAGCACGCTGGCCTTTGGAGCCCGGGTAGAATTAAAATCCTCAGGGGGTGGGTGAGCGAGCGCACGATTCACAGAGGGCCCTGTGACAGTGACAGATGCCTCAGTTTACTTACCTTGCCGGTTGACGAGCCGTGACTTCTTGCAGTAGTAAGCCAGCTCCTGTTCGCAGTGCTCCGCACGGTTAATGGTAGCCTGCAGTTGCTCCACGCTGGCCGCATACTGGAAGACCCCAGAGTACGGGCTCTCTGGATGAGTGTTTCTGACTCTGGTTAAGTCGGAGCCGTTGTGCTGTAGGATGGTCCATGCAGTTTCTTGTATGCAGAAATGGGGGAAGAAAGAGAGGACACCATCACTAGTCTGCAAAAGTTAAAATAAATAAAGAAAATCAAAATCACCTTTGATCTGAGTCAAATGCTTCTAGTCATCAAACCTCCTTCAGAGGTAGAATCAATACAAATGGATGCTCAAAAATTCAAAATTATAGTCACGGGACTCTTTGTCCCTGAAAGGTATACTATCCCCATGCATCGGTAGTGGGTTGATTTCATTTTATCCTATGATTTAGTCAGGCAATGTTTGCGATGAGAAATGCGAGGAAAGCTTATTGTTAACTGTTTACGACAGATTGCATTTCATCGAATCTGGCATTCTTTTCAAAGATACATGATTATTTTATTTTCCTTCAAGAAAGAAAAAAATGCCGCTTATTATAATTGCAAAAACATTATCGACTATTGATGCACCCAGAATTCAGTGATGCAGCAATGTGAAAAAAGGTGCATATTAAAATAAGTGGAATATTGCTTATTGTGTAAGTAAAGCAATGACTTTTCTACTCTCACAAATCATTCATGTTGCCAGCAAAAAGAAAGTCGAGTTTTTTATATAACTCTCACTAGTCAACACTTAATTATGAGCATGCATCTATTTGTTTTAAATCAAATTTTCAAAAGTTTATCGTGGTATCGTGTAATCAATAGAATGTGCTCACACACTAGGGAGTTACTCTTGAACGGAACACATCTTTATCAAGTGTGATCCAGAGGTGATCAGACGTGACATCTGTATCTGATCCAGATGTGTTCAGATGTTTTAAATCCACTTGTCAGATGTTTTGCTTTGGTATGGCACACTCTATATAGTTTGGCAGTACAACAGGCAAAGAGTTTTTGAACTGAACACACCTGCTACGGCATCTGCCACTCAACTCACACCACACATGATATATCTTTGAGTATCTATGAAAGCTTTCGCTATGGGAACCTGAGTTTCTGCAAACCTGTCCATTATACTGATTTAGATGAAATTAAAAATTCCACCGTGTTTGTAACAGAAGATGGGCATATCATATCTAGCCTTCATCTTTCCCTTTCCATACTGTATTTACTGTGACATATGCAGGCACAAGAACCAAGTCATCCAGAGGCCTCTGTTTAGTAGGTAAGACACAGACTAGACATTGTCAAAACTATTCTGTGTTTGCGCTGTTAAGTCACAAATGTCTTCCATGTTGTGGAGGAATATTCCGAATTGGAGGAAAAAGGTATTGAATCTAGGGGCATTCTACCTCTGAGCTGCATCCTCGGCCCTATTTCATTTCATTTCATTTCATTTTTTATTTGAAACAGGGTTTATTAAGTTGCTGAGATTGGCCTTGAACCTGAGATCCTCTTGTCTCAGCCTCTCAAGTACTGGGATTACAGGTGTTCTCCTCCCCCCTATTTTTAGCTAATACATTCACAGGAATCAACAATGCAAACAAGAGAAAGAGACAGACCTTGAAGATTCTCACTTCCCCTCCTCCCTTGGCCATGAGAATAGAGAGGCTGACTACATGAGACAGGAAAGGACCCTGGCAGCCTATCACTATCTGGGTGTAGATCATTATTTTTCTGCCAAACCATAGCAAATACTTTTATTTCCCCCTCTCATCTCGGCTCACCCTAGAGCTTTATCAGTAGGATGCTTTTCTCCAAAAGGACGGGATCTATAAGCTAATGAAATTGATTATGGGCAGCCAGACTCACGGTGCAGAGGCCACCAGGAGATGGGATTGCAGCTCTGGCGTGGATCTGGGCCCTGCGGAAAGTCCAGTCAAATCTGAGCCTCCGTTTCCAAGTTTGGGAAATAAATTGGCAGAATGAGCAGGTCAGAAATTCTCAGATTGCAGCCAACTCAGCTGAGGCCTTTGGAAGTTTAAGGCTGTTATTAGCCAGGCAAATCTGTCAGCCTGGCCTCCGCTGGACTCTCTGTGTATTGTTCCACAGAACCATTCACCTTTTCTTTTGGTAAATCAGTAGTGTGCATGAAGAAGCTTAACTCTGGCTGAGTGGCTGCCAAAAGAGCAAGACAATGAACCTGCTTGAAGCCTTTGTCTCCGTGCCTTTTGGGGCACCCTGAGAGGGACTCCCCTATAGTTTGATGCCCACTGGGTCACAATTAACACATGATTCTAAAGGTTTTTAAAGATGGAAGAGATTCAAGACCACGGTGCATGGTCACCGAGAAAGGGCAGCTCATATAAATGTTTCCTTTGGAAATTCTAAAGTATTTCAATAGTATAATAGTTCCTGTAAGCAATTTTATTTTCTAATTTTTTTTAAAAAAAAAAGTGCTAGAAACGATAAACAGATGCCGCACTTATTACAGCAGTTAGATTTCCAGGGCAAAACAGATACATTGAAATGCTGAGAAGTAGGTTTGGAGCAATGGAAATGGGCGCCCTGCAGCCAGGTTCCGAATCTGCCATACTAGATTAATAGGGAAATCTTGAAAACTCTCAGCCTAGAGCTCTCTTTCTGTTCTTTCAGACATGACTGTGTGAGCTGCGGCTTCTACAAACACCTGTGTGGAAATAACAATCAAAAAATTCATGGACTTCATCACAGGGTAATTCGTCGTCCGGGTTTCTCCCACTCTGAGATCATTGAGAGTCTCCCACATGCCCACCACGGTGTCTCCTGCTCAGAGCACGGGGGCTGGAGACAACATGCAGAAGACTCGTGATGGAGAAACGAAGGAATAAACCAAGAAGCAAATGCATGAATACAAACAGTGTGGTATCTACGAACAAATGTTTAAAAACGGTGCAGCCTCTAGATGACAGCCCACCCTTCCAGACAATCAGGTTCTGGTCTATGGTGGCTGGAAAGCTTGCATTGCCTCTAAGCTCTTTTCTAACTCTGTCAATTATAGCTAACTGATAGTGATTATCAAATAATGTCAAGTCTGAAATTGAAGGGTTCGATAGGCTACTTGCAAGTTAATAAATTATCCTGTCATGTATATAGATTATATCTACCTCTGTCTGTCTGTCTGTCTGTCTACCCTAACAAACTTTGGATCAGAAACCATTTACTAACAAAGAGCCTTAGCACCCCAGAGCCCTCACACCCCACTTTTCCCTGGGCATGCTGGAGTTGTGTCACAAGAAAGGAATCCCAAATTCTGGAGGGTGACTGTCATACCTCCTCCCCTCCATAGAGTGGCAAAAAGACTTTGGCTGGAATGCCCATCTCTGAAAGAGAGAAGGCAAAAATCCTTGGGTTTTTATTACGCTTAGAAAGTAGGCGAATGTATCTACAGGAGATAAGCCTTTAAACCATCCGACAAAATTTACTATCTTTAATTTCCGAGACATAGTTACATTTAGTCATCCTTTAGCCTAAGTTGCTAGGGTTTCTTTTTTATTTTTTTTTTAATCTGTTTGCTTCCTCGTTTAGGTTTTGTTTTTGCTTAGAAAGAAAAGCATTGCTTCCTTACAGGTTATTAGTAATTCCTGGCTAGAGACAGGCAACTTCTACCCGAGAGAGGTTCTATCGACTTCCTTCCCCCTCTGTGGAAGGGGCCAGTGTCACCTCTCTGCCCCCTCTTTAAATATTCCTCAGGTGCAGATGTGTGTATTCTTTGAATTCTCCTTTGAACCGGTTTTAACAGCTTACCAATCTCCCCATTAATAATGCATTAAACAAAAATCTTTCAAATGTGTTTTGGAGCATTTACCTCTCTATCGGTATGAGAGTCATGATTTTACTTTCTCAAAAATGATCCTTTCCTAAAGGCGGCAGGAGTTGTAGGGGGAAGAGACACTGGGAAATGAATAAGAGATGACTGGGAAAGGCAGAAAACGATCTATGAAGTTTAAAAAAATAGATCGGCAATTTGGGTTTACCAGTATCTCTCCCAGAAGAGATTTCTAAGAATATGAGTTGTAAATAAAGCTAGTGAGTAATTAAGAACTTGATTTACCTTAGGCGGACTGCTACTTTTTAGTGCGATAACAGCATAAAGAAAAAACATGCTGTTTAAGCAACATGGTTGCAAAGCTGTGGTGCTCTGTGCTTAATAGCTGCGGGTGATAAATGTGATAAGAGACTGGAGGAGCAGGTAGGAAGTGCTTCCTTAGGAGACCAGGAGGGATAAAAGTGGGGAGAAGTTGGCATTCTGGAGCAAACCTTAATGTAAGCAAGGCTGCGACGGAATAATGACAGTTCCTTACTAACCTTCCTCACCACTAAGAAGCCTTTAATATTGAAATCTATAAAGTAAAAATAATTATGCTCTCCTATCAGACATAGCATTTATGCCTTATGCTAGAAACACACAGGGTGTCCGTTAATAATGCAGAGACTCAGGCCCTGGTCTCAAAACGTACTGAGTCAGGGAAACTAAAAACCCAGGAATCTTTTGGTAACGGTGTGGGAGGAAGTGGTGACTTTCAACACATAGAATTTCCATTTGCACAAAAGTTTGAAAGCCGCAGCTCCGGCTCTCATGAGTTTCTCCCCACTGGAAAAAAAAAATCCTCCTTACAATGCAATGTTTAATAATGAGAAACTTCTCGAACATGAAACTATTTCATTACGGAGAAAGCAATGACTTTAGCGTGGAAGGAAACAGCCGTCTGCATCTCAATAAAGACCACTACTGGGACTCGTCTTATCCCGACTAATTATTTTAAAATTGTATTTAGAATCCTCTATTTACCCAGAAATTTCAGTCTTTAACATGGTTTAGGAAATTACCCAATCGAAATAGAGATTTTTTTTTTCGTTTGTTTATATCATTTAGCTCATAATGCTTAGAGTTAGTTTTCATCCATGCAGGATTGTTGGTTTGACACCAATTCTAGACTAACTAGGTTGTTTTTATATAAGTATATATAAAAGTTATATATATATATATATATATATGTTAGACATTTGCAAGTTACTGATTCAGCATTTTGTCTTGATTTCACCACTGTTATCTCTGATTTGGAGAACTAAAAGATATAAGCAATGGGGCATTGGTAGAGGGTAGCCCTTTCTAGGGGAAACCCCCAGGGGATGAGAAAAGGGGCCAAGGTTTTAGTTCCTAACCTATTCCTTCTCCTATCTTCAGCCTGCTGGACTCAGACCCCCTTGGTCTTGATTTTCTCATTTGCAAAGCCAGATGAATGAGGAGAGTTTGATGCTATACCATGTACTGCTCCAAGGGGTTGTTATTCTCTGGGGTTATCACTTTTGTTTGACAATGTTTCAATATACTGGAGCTTTTAGACACATGTAGCTGACCCTGAATATCTGTGCCTTTGTCCTCAACATATTACAGATGTATTCAGTAACTCAGTAATTTACATATGGCTTATACATTGTAGAATTATTATCTTTAATAGAAATAAGAGGTAGACGATGGATACATATAGATAGATGGATGGATGGATAGATAGATGATAGATACATGAAGAGTTGACATTCATTATTTGTAAAGCCTCAATATTTATGAATTTACATACTTGCTAAAACTTATTTCTAACCCAAACCTTTTTTAGTATGGTACTGGGGATTGAACCCAGGGGCATTCTACCTGAGCTACACTCCCAGCCTATTTTTTTATTTTGACAAAGGGTCCAAGTTACCATGTGTTGGCCTCAAACCTGTGATCCTCTTGTACCAAGTACTGGGATTATAGGCATGCACACTGTACCCAACTCCTCTTACCCCAACACTTCTGCAGTCATTTTCAGACATCTGCTGAGCAGTAAAACACTGAGTATCCAATATACAGGTTCCCGGCTGAAGTCGAGCAAGCCGATGCTGTCTCCCGTTTTGGCTTTCAGTCTTATATTCTAAACAAATGTCCTATTTATGGTTTATTTTGGGCCACGTTTTTTCCCATTCTCATGCTTTTTGATGCTTTTGCTGTTTAAAATGCCCCTCTAATACTGCTGAGGTTCTGTGTAGTATCCCTAAGCACAGGCAATGATGCTTATGGAGAAAATGTTAGACAAATGTTCAGGTGTGAGATTCGGTGCCTTTGGCTGAGTTCAATGTTAATGGAACACACACACACACACACACACACACACACACACACACACACACAATTTTTTAAAGTGTCTTTACCCTGAAACATATTAAAAAACAAGAGTAAGTAGTAATCAATTGATTTGAATGTTGTCCTTAAAGGCTTCCAAGAATCTAACTTACTCTATTTCCTTGAGGAGCAATAGTTTAGGATTTGCTAATCCAGTGTCCATGGTGACTTGATAGAACATAACTAACACAAATAATGAGAAAAAACCCTCCCTCCCTCTCTCTCTCTTTCTCTCTCTTTCCTTTCCTCCTCCTCCTCCTCCTCCTCCTCCTCCTCCTCCTCCTCCTCCTTCTTCTTCTTCTTCTTCTCTCCCTCTCTCTCTCTCTCTCTCTCTCTCTCTCTCTCTCTGGTACTGGAAATTGAACCCAGGGGCATTTTACCTCTGAACTATGCCCCCAGCCCCATTTTATGTTATTTTGTTATTTTGAAACAGGGTCTCACTAAGTTGCTGGGGCCCTCACTAATTTTCTGAGGCTGACTGTGAACCTGTGATCCTCCTGTCTCAGCCTTCCAAGTACTGGGATTACAGACGTGCACTACCATGCCTGGCTTTCTTAAAAGAACCTAGGAACATTCTACCTCTTAGCTACAACCCCCCCCCCACGGGGTCTCACTAACTTTCTGAGGGCCTTGCTAAGTTGCTGAGGCTGGCCATGAACCTGTGATCTTCCTGTCTCCACTGTCCTGGGATTACAGGTGTGCACCATCACTCCCAGTTTGTGAAGTCTTTTCACATTTATTATGTGAGAGAAATCTGTGCACACAAAGGTCATTGGAGAGGATTGTTTTGGACCTTGGGTTCACTGCACCATCTCAGCCTTGAGTCAGAACCTTTCCTGCGTTGCTGACTGACTCTCTGTAGCGTGGGGAGCCTCAGTAGGAGACAAGCCTGTGGGAACCTTCATCTGTTTGGGGTTGCTTTGGTCTATGGGGCAGTGTTCTCATGGAGTGAGAATTAATAGGAACCACTAAGTTGTGTTACATGAAAAATCTCTAAAGATCCATTTCTACACTAACTTTAACCACCTTCCTCCAAAATCCACAACTCAGGTTTTATCCCCACCCTGCAATTTTTAGAATCACACATTAGTGCAAAGGAAGCGTTGTCCATATTCTGCTATCTCCCTAGCTTCTTACCGCACTGAGACATCTCAGACTCAACCTATAAAACTGAGCTTCTTATTTTTTTGTGTGTGGTACTGGGGATTGAACCCAGGGGTATTTCACCTCTGAGCTACACCCCCAGACCTATTTTTTATTCTTTATTTTGAAACAGAGTCTCACTAAGTTGCAGAGGGCCTCACTTAGTAGCTGAGGCTTGCCACGAACCCGGAGGATCTGATCTGTCACCTTAAACCTTTGCTGATCACATCTCAAATAATGGCCATTCAAACACTCTGGTTGCCTTGGCCAAAAGCCATGATGTTATGGTGGGTTCCTTTTGTTTTCTCACCTCGCATAGGTATTCATTGAGCACCTCTAACCTCCTTCCCCCATCCACGTTGACACAATTGATCAAGAAGCCGCACATGCCTGGGTTCTTAGGTTATTTGAAATGGTTTCCTAACAGCTTGCCCAAATCCTATTCTGTAGAGATAGTCTCCTAACTCCTTTACATCCCTATTCCTAGACAGGCATTTCCCAACACATGTGCAATGTGATCCTATTAAAAGAAGCCAGATCGGATCCCACTGTTGCTTAAAACTTTGCCATGTTTTCTCTCTTTTTGAGCAAAAATGGAAGACCTTACTATACTGTCCTAAGAACCCCATGACTTCCCGTCTCTGCACCCCTACTTGCCTCTCCTCCTCTCTAACCACTCCCCATTTCCTTTCCATAATCCACCTATCCTGGATTGGTTGTCATTTTCTGAATGCACCCACCAAGATTCCTGTCTCGGGACTTAGCACTTGGTGTTGCCTCTGCCTGGAATTCTCTTTCTGCAGATATTCACAGCTTGATTTTAAGTAGCAAATCCTCTGGAACACTGCCTGCCTCAGTTTAATATTGTTCTTTTCCTTTTGTTTTGTTCCATAAAACTTGGGACTTCCTAATACAGCAATGTGTCCAACACAGTGATGGAAATATTCTACAAGTGATGATCGATAATTCCTCACTAGCCATGGGAAGATACTGAGCAGTTAAAAGATGGCCAAGGAGAATGAGAATCCACAATTTATCTTATTAAATTATTTAAATTTAACTGTTAATTTTTTAATATACTTAAATTCATTCAATCTTATCGCTTATTTTATTAAATTAGGATTTTAATATGAACTTGTTGCTAGTGCCTGCCATACTGGATACTACAGTTCATCTAGAATTCTTTTTGCATATATGTTTGATGAGGAAGGGATCAATATTGCTATCCCTTTTAAATATATTTATATACAATTTCCCCCAGTGCTACTGGTTGAAAAGACCATCTTTCCTTCACTGCACATCAATATCACCTTGGCAAAAAAATCAATTATTCATATGTGAGTAGATCTGTTTATAGATTCTCTGTTTCATTGGTATATTTATTTATCTTGGTACCAACTACATCCTGTTTTACTTAGCCTATCAGTATAATGACTTTATATCTGATAAAGTTGAGTCTTTCCTCTCTGTTCTTCGAGATTAACTTGGTTCTTCTCATCCCTTCAGATTTGTTCATAAATTTTAGAATGGGCTTGCCCATTTTTACCAAATTAATCACACCAACCAACAAACAGAACCCTGCTGGGATTTCAATTTAGGTTTGTATTGAATCAATATCAAGTCCAGAAAAATTGATGTTATGCAAAGTAGAGTCTTCCAATTAATGAAAATTTTATATTTCTCCATTTATTTAGGATTTTAATGGATTTAAACACCATTGTAGAAGCTCTGTACATCTTTCATTACATTTATTACTGTGCATTTGAGCTAATTGATGGTATTGAAAGTAGGATCTTCTAAAAGGTCACTTCCTAATTGTTTATTGCGGCTATACAGAAATAAAATTAACTTTACATTAATTTGGTATCCTGTGAAAAATGTGTGCTATAATACTTTGGTGTAGATTGTTTAGATACTATTAGTTCATAATCTAGTCATTTATAAGTAATGAGAATCGTAAGTCTTCCTTTTCAATACTTATGCTTTTTTATTTTTTCTCTTGCTTTATTACACTGGCTAGGACCTCTAATACAGTGGCGACCAGAGTGATACTAATATTGGTAATAGAGAAAAATACTTTTTATACTTCACCATAAACTGTTAGATATGCTGTAACTTTTTGTGGACATTTTTTAATCAAATGAAAGAAATTTCCTTCTATTGGTAACTTACTGACTTTTTCTTTTTTTATTATTAATGGATGTTAAATTTAATCAAACACATGTTCCATGACTACTAATTTCTATGTGAATTGATATAAGTAAAGAATTTTAGAATATAAGTAAACTTCATAATCACAAATATTTAAAAGGTAAATATTTTTCAAAGCTTTCACGCATATCAATCTTCTCTGACAAATTATCTACCTTTTTTGTTTGGGGACATAATAAAAACATTTATTAGTAGGTGTTCTACAAAGATACCACAGACACAGAAAATAGCACTATTTTAAATCATTATCATTTAACTAATTCTTTAAAATTATTTATGCTCAGTTCATTACTGAATAATACACATTTTAATCAAGTCACAAATCAGATCAACTGTCTACTTATTTCATGTATTTAAAGTATTCATGCAGATTTAACTGTTAAACGAAAGTTGATCAACTCACCGGTCATATTGCAATAGAGAAGAAATGGCCCCAGAGGACCACTTCCATCTGGGTCTATATAGTAAAACCCTGAAGTATTTCCTCTGTGTTTATAGGCTTCACATGACTGCTCATAGATAGCTGTGGAAGAAAAGGGGGATCATCAGAAATGAAATAGTCTGAAAACAATCTCTTAAATTTTAATTTGGGCACAAAATACTCAAAGTCTTAGAAAAAAAAATATATATGGGTGTGTGTGTATCATTGGTCAAGAGAAAAGGTAAACCTTATACCTTAAAATTCATTCTTCTTTTCTTTTCAAATTAATATGGGTGACCCTCTGCAACTTCGTGAGACCCAGTTTGAAAATAAAGTATGGAAAAATAGGGGCGGGGGTGTAGCACAGAGGTAGAATGCCCCTGGGTTCAATGCCCGGCAAAAAAAAAAAAAAATTAATATGGGTGAAAGTGGTAAGATAGAAAAATGAGCTTGTATTTTATGAGTTTTTCTATCATGAAAGGGGAATGACATTATTTCATCAAAATGAAATTTTAAGAACAAAGAGAGAGAAGGTAGGTGTTTAAATGTTAAGACCCTTCTAAGTATAGTATGATAGTGTGATATGACATCCATTTTGGAATTTCTAATTCTAGTATCATCTTGTATAAGCTAACATCGAAAGCACAACTGTATAAATTCCTAAAATAATCTGCTGTTATCCAATAATCAAAATCCAAGAAACATTTTAAATAACATATGACTACACTCCTTTTGCACATATAATTAACTATAGATAAAAAATTTTTTCATAGAACAAATAAGATTCACAAAGCTCATCAATAATTTTAAAAGCTATTTACAAAAACAAAGTTCTTTAAAGCTCTGCAATGAGAATTAAAGATAATTAAGATTCAAAGTGGAAGAAATATTTATCTGAACTATGCCCCCAAGTGGTTTCAGTGTGTTTTGATTCATAATTGAGTGTTTTTTTTTTTTTTTTACAAGTATAACATTGTCATGTACAAGGTTGGCCAACTGTGCCAATAACTTCTATTAAGTTTTATATTCTGTAAAACTTAAACAATCCACAAAAAATAGATATTTGAAAAGTATGCTAATGAGCATTTAGGCAATGTGAAACATTGTGGCTAATTTGTCCAAGATTACAAAAATTTCAAATAATCATAGAAATTTACTCCCCCACTTCTGTACCGTCTGATGGCTTCATTGTGTTCCTACTATATATTACGTAGATGAAAGTATGCACATGGATGGTTTTCCAGCTACATGTGCATTTTGTGCACTGAAGTGCATGCATTAAAATAGTTATACATTTCTATACACACACACATACCCAGAAAGAAGTTGATAGGATACACATACAACTTTGAAATGGAGATGGACATTAGAAAAGACACATGACTGGATGAGGGTAATTGAGGGAACTGTTGCTTTTTGTGTATTTCTTGAATTTTTATAACATGACTGCTTAACATATTATTTCCCAATAAAAACTTTGAAAATATCCCACCTCTGTCTCTGCACGATAACCAGGTCTGTCATTCTGCCCCTATTTCTCAGGGTGGTTATGAACAAAAACCCTTCGGCTCCATTTGGATGACCTGCTCCGGAATCTAATAAATTAATTACTGAATTAAAATAATAGATGAAAATACCTTTTTAGTTTACCAAATCTAATTTTTTCCTCAGAGAGATGTGTGTTTATACTTAGATTCAGTCACTGATAGGAATTAAAAATGAACAGTCAACTTAAAAATGTATTTAACAGCTTTCAGTTTTGAGTTAGTTACTATAAAGTGGAGAATATAAAAAGTTAAAATATACTGTCCCTCCGCTCGCTGGGTAACATGATTTAAGTAACTCGACCTTTGGTGACAGGTGAGGAGAGACTCTTATCACCGGCAAATATTCTTCATAGAATCTTACTTGACTCTCCAATAATAATTGCAGATGTCCAGTAAAGACCACCTACAGGTAGGGCCAAGAGATGCTCCTGACCACACCCTTCCAGCCCAGAAGCAGGGCTTCTCAGGGTCCCCTGTGGAAAGCCCAGGACCAGATTCCAGGATTCCAATCTGGATTCTAGTGGGCGTACACAGCAACGTGTGGTGTCGTACACCCAGGGTGGTGAGGCTGCGGACTTTGTACTTAACACCTGCCTGAGTCAAGGATGGTATCCTAGTACCATCCTAGAAGATGGTACTAGGAGTTAAGATGCTCAGAAATTCAATAATAATATAAAAAAGAGAAAGAAAAAAAGGGAAATTTTGGTAACCTCATTACATGTACTGAAAAAATGGAAGACAAAATCATACAAGTCTTATCATTTGTACAAACATTTTGTTAGAAAAAAAATATGTGGTTTATCATACAGAAAAGGGGTATTAGTTATGATAACAAGCTCTGGGGCATGACTTGGTGTGTTTCCACCCTTACTCTGCCTCCACTATTTGAGTAGCCTTGAGAAAATTTATGAATATCTCTCTCTTGCCTTGTGAGTTAACAAGGAATAATAATAGTACCCACCTATTAGGGTGGTCATAAAAAATGAGGTATACAAAACACTAGATCAGTGCTTAGCATTTAGAACGTATTCAAATGCTGACCCAACTGAAGTAACAGAAGGAGGCGATCATGCAGTGTGTATATTTTATTTTATTTTATTTTATTTTGTCCGGAGATATATTTTGTTTTCTGTACACGTTTTCCCCTGGGCAAACATCCTACCCTTTTCTCTCCTGTTTTATATTCTATATTTCTATAAGCCACCTTGACTACTTTAGGAAATGAGGTGTGGATTAAAAATAAGCTAGAAGCCAATTGGATGTGAAGATGCAGGACCGCATATTCCAAGACAAGGGTATGCAAACACAGACACACAGGCAGACAGCAATGGAAAGGAAATGGAGCGGGAGGCACCACGGGGTCAAGAACAGGCAGGGGCAAGAACAGGAAGGTGCGCTCGGCTTACAGCTATGGCAGGTGGCTCCCGTGTAGCCAGTGTTGGTGCAGTTACAGTGGAAGGTGCTCCAGGACTGCGAGCATTCACCACCGTGCTCACAGTAGTTGGGCAAACACCTAAAGGAAGGTGAAGAAACAACCACCATTTGTCATTTTGGGATTTCATAAAGTATTGATCACTCACTCATACAGTCACGTGACAGAAGCATGCCAACCACACACCGCAGACAGTAAATTTAACATGACTGATGGTTATTCAGCGTGGCGTTCAGGTACTTTAATCACAGAACGCAAGCCGAGGTCATTAAATTCATCTGATTCTCAGGTAGCTGTGACTGCTTAATCTCCAATATGTCTCACTCTATCAGAGTCCTTTATTTTCCGTAAGTGACACAATGCGAATTCAATATGTAGCCGGGAATATCAACACCTTACGTGAAATAGCGTTTCATCACAATGAATTACTGCATCAAACATTTAAAGGAAGGAGGCATCAAGAAAAAGGAAGGAAAGAAAGAGGTGGGAGGGAGGGATGTCTTTGTTCACTCACCTATAGATCCAGGAATGTGGAAGGACATACAGTAGAGACTCAAAAAATCCAGATAATGTTAAGATGCTGAAACTAATGCATGGGGCTTCCTGATTATTTTAAAATTTCAAGAGAAATAATTGGCATACTCCATATCTGTCAAGCACAGTGTGACTTACTGGTGGGAGATAGCTCAGTTCCAACATTAGATCATAATAAATTCTTTTTAATCACACCCTGTCTTTGAGACACTGGATTTTTTAATAATTGATTTTAAAAAGCAAGTACCATGCAAAATCAACATTGGAGAGAAAACATGGAGGTAGCAGCGTTTGATCTGATGCCAAGCTTTGAAAGGTTGTGCTGTGCCCAACAGGTACACAGGCCAATTACTAGATCACTGTGTTTTATTAAAAATTCAATATTTTTTTCAAATTAGGCATAGCATTGTTTCTTTTTTTAAAAACTTTATTTGTGCATATTTATGGTGCACAACATGATGTGATGGGAAACATATAACTAGGAAAAAAGTGACTGTGAGCGGGAAGTGGTGGCTCACGCCTATAATCCCAGGACTTGAGAGGCTGAACCAGGAGGATCGCAGGTTAGAGGCCAGCCTCAGAAACTTAAGCAAGACACTCAGCAACCTAGCGAGACTCTGTTTCCAAACAAAAAACTAAAAAGGGCTGGGGATGTAGCTTGGAGGTAGAATGCCCCTACCTGGGTTCAATCCCCAGTATCACCATAAAAAAAAAAGAGCCGGGTGTGGTGGCACACGCTTGTAATCCCAGTACTTGGGACCTTGGGAGGCTGAGACCGGAGGATTGCAGGTTCTCGGCCAACTTCAGCTACTTAGTGAGACCCTCCGCAACTTAGTGAGACCCTGTTTCAAAATAAAGAATAAAAAATAGGGCTGGGGGTATAGCTTGGAGGTAAGTGCCCTGGGTTCAATTCCCAGTGCCAGAAAAAAAAAAGTTACTGTAATGAAGCAGACTTAACCTATACATCATCTCACATAGCTACCCAATTGTTTGTTTTTGTGGCAAGAGTGGCTAAACTCTACACATTTCGCTTGAATCCTTGCTAGAGTCCTCCAGTCATTCATTAGTACTCTAGATCTGTGTCATTATTTCAAAGGGTTACCATGTTTTTAGGGCGTAAATATTTATTCAGTCGCTTGGTCCTCAAGTAAGCCACTTTTTACATCGAAGTGTTAGGTTTATCTTTTGACTTAGGGGCGCAGTGAAGAATTAGAGAGGCCCAGGGTGCCACAGAAGAAAAAGCTGGGGATCTTCTGCCTCAACTTCAACAGCCCTGAGCGACTAAGATGGCTTTCACATTCCTTCCCCTCAGCCTAGCTAGCTGTTAGATAGTTTTTCTGCTGACCACCAGGCCCCTGCCCTCCCTCTTCTTAGAGCATTTTCTTCCAAAAAAAAAAAAAAACTTTCAGTTGTAAATTCTTTCTTGCCCTTTTGAGATATAAATCTTCTTCCAACTTCTTGCCAGTTTTACAGCCCAGGAATGTATTTCTGGAGGACCCAGGAACCAGGCCTTTGAAATGGAAACATCAAGAAAGACAGAGTGTGCATGTATGATGTTGATACCCTGACATATATCAAAATGTATAATTACAATGCACCAATAAATGAACATAAAAAATAGAAAGACAGAGCCCCTATTTCCAGGTCTCTAAGAGCCTGTCTTCCATAAGCACCAATCAGCAAATGGACAGGGCCTAATCACATTGATAATTGTTAATCAGTTAGGAAATAAGTACTTTATAAGTTGTTTGAATCTACAGCACTTTTTAAGGAACGCAACAGGGCTATTTTGGGCTTAGAGACATTGTTTGAAAGAATCAGAGAAAGGTAAGACACCATAAATAAAGAAATTTGGGGATTTCTAGACTCGAATATCCCCAATCAGATAATTGATGTCTTTTAGAACTTAGAATAAAGGACACATTGAGACTAAACCTTTCAATGTTCTCATTCGCTTTAAGTTGAAAAAATAAATTAACTATGAAACCTGCCAAGAATATACTCATGACGGATATTTTTTTTGGCCACCTCCTTTATTATAACGAAGGATGGGAGTGTCACATTTTGCTTATAGAATTTTTTCAATTTTAACTAAATATAACATTATTGATTTTTCTTGATGATAAAAAATAGATGTCCACTCTACAGAAAGGAAACAAAGAGCAAGATCACTTATATTCTCACTACATAGAAATTACTACTATAAACTCAGATACCCATATCGACTCATAAATATAATCACACAGTAATGCTACTTTGCAGTCTGTTTGTTAAGGATCCAAAAATGAATAATGGACATGTTTCCAGGCCCATTAATTTTATATATATATATTTTGGCATTTTATAGATTTGCAGAAATCCATTCAAAGACTGCATCATGATTTATTTAATTTTAAGCATTTCAAATCAATGGCAATTTAGGAAAAGAAGGAGATTTTAAAATATTAAAATAGTAACAATCCTAGTTGGCCATCAGATCAGATAAGGGCAAAGTAGCTCACCCTTTAATAGACCTCGAACCTTGTTTTTAAAAGGGGCAGATATATGTGGCTTTGCCTAAAATCCAAGAGAATGAATCTTTAATTATTGTGATACACAGGCTATTTCAATTTGATCTGCTTCCAAAAGACTGAGTGAATCCATTTTTCTTGATTCCCGCTAGTCAGACTGGACTTTTCACATTTTTTAAATAAAATGTGAAAGACCAAATTGCGTGTTTTATTTAAATTCATTATGTGATAATGTTTGAGCGCTGGTAACCTATGGCAATTTGCATCCTATAGCAAAGTACTCGCTCTCCCCAAATGTACTAAACAATTGTATTTTACATTTCTCGCTAGTCATTGCAGCACACAGCAAGACAATCCATCAATCCATTTTCTCCAGCTTCTAAATCTTTCTCTTGGACATTGTTATCATTATTTTCATTGCTTGTGAACTGGAACACATGCATACATCAACATCCCCGGACCCAAATGATGGGAACGGTTTTGACGTGGCCTGACTCCCCATCTATCACAAGTGAAATCTCAGAAGACTTTCTTACAATGTACCATTTGGCTGGGATTAATGGTATGGATGTAAATTTTATGTAACATTATTACACTTAAGGAAATTAAACAAGGTCAGTTACCTACAGGTTCTAGGAGAATGGTAGGCCCTAGAATTCAAATCTAGCATCCTTCCTCAAAACTGGATTTGACAAGAACTAACCCCAGGCCCACCTACTCCCCATTACACCTCCCCAAAGAGCCATGCTTCAGCAGTACATCAGAGAGAATAACACCAAATCAACTTTAATAAGCCCCACTGTGAATCTAAGGGAGCTGGGCAGGCACGTGGGGCTCTGAGGGTGAGCAGAGGACTGGGGTAGAGACTGTGGCCTGGAGGGAGGACAAGATGGGCCTGGAGGGAAGATCGTACAATGGAGGCTCAAAGCCAGAGTCCAAAGATGGGGCAGTAGAGGTGGATTAGAAGGGCAGCAAGAAAGAGGGCCGGGATAGCCAAGAGGTGGGTCCTGATGTGTGAGATCACAGTGGGAGATGCTGACACAGAGGGACCTCCTAGTTCTTGTCTGGAGGTCTGTACAGCCAGGTGTCATTAGACATCAGGCACACACCACGCCTCTGCCTTACTATGCTCAAGGGATGGTAGGTTGTGAGGACAGCTGAGATGGGGACCTTCCTGACCTGTTGATATTCTCAAGGTTGTATCATTGTGGAGGTTCCTCAGAAGACTAGGAATGTTACCATCATATGACCCAACTCTAACACCCCTGAGTATCTTTCCAAGTGAATGGAAATCAGAATATTATACTGACACATGCATATCTGTGTTTCTTGCAGCACAACTCACAAGAGCCAGATTTTGGAACCAGCCTAGGTGTCCATCCACAGATGAATGGATTATGAAACTGTAGTATATACACACAATGGAATTTTAATCAGCTATCAAGAAGAACAAAATTATGTCATTTGCAGGAAAATGGATGGAACTGGAGAATGTTATGTTAAGTGAGATTAGCCAGTCTCAGAAAATCAAGGGTCATGTATTTTCTTTCATATGTGGAAGCTAGAGAGAAACTTGGAAATAAAAGAGACTTCAAATAATGAGGAGAGAGACCAGTAGAATAACAGAGGGGAATTTGGGGAGGGACGGGGGAGGGAAAAGGGGAGACTCAATGAAGGAAAGTTTAAACAATCCTATGTACATCTGTGAAGCTCTCAATACCAACTTCAATATTATGAATGGACAGGAGGAGGGAGCGGGGTGGCATCCAGAGGGAAATGCGCCAGTGTGCATACGTGCTTCTATCACACTAAACCTCAATATGATGTATGCTTGCAGGGCACCAGTAAAGACATATACAAAAAAAGTTCTGTCAAAAGATATACTTAGCCAGGCGTGGTGGCGCACGCTTGTAATCCCAGTACTTTGGGAGGCGGAGACCGGAGGACCCGGGTTCGCGGCCAGCCTCAGCTCTCTCTCTCTCTCTCTCTCTCTCTTTCTCTCTCTCTCTCTCTCTCCCTCTCTCTCTCTCTCTCTCTCTCTCTCTCTCTCTCTCTCTCTC
>PVJS01010037.1:0-48951 GCA_004027185.1 Glis glis | reverse complement strand
AGGACTCCTCGTTTCCAGGAATGGCTTGTTCTCTAGAGCCCACCAGAGCAAGAGGGTGGCATAACCTCCCACAAGGATGGATTTCCAAGCTAGCAGGAGTGCTCCTCCAAGAGCTCCATGCGCTTGGAGGTCTGCAGCAAGAGCTTGGTCTCAGGCCTCCATGTTTTCCTCCATTTTAAACACTTTTTCATTAATATGTTTTATTGTTACATTGTTTGGTTGAATGTAAAGTTAAATGTTCTTTTTTATTCTGTTTTTTCATTATATTAAGCAGTCACCATTGTGCCTAATGATTTATGAAATGAATTTTACTCTTTTGAATACCATTTATGCTTTGTAATTTTTTTGTGGTACAGGGGAATTGAACCCAGGGCTTCCTACTAGGAAAACCATTCTACCCCTGAGCTACATCCCCAGCCCTATACTTTGTGATTTTGTAGTGTCTCTTCTCTCTCTCTCTCTCTCTCTCTCTCTCTCTCTCTCTGTGTATGCTATTGGGAATTGGAACCAGGGGTACTTGACCACTAAGCTACACCCCCAGCCTTTTTTATTTTTTATTTTGAGACAGGGTCTCGCTAAGTTGCCCATGGAAGCCTCGAGCTTGCAGTCCTCCTGCCTCAGCCTCCCAAGTCACTGGAATTACAGGCATGCACCACTGTACCTGGTTCATCGTCTTCTTTTTTTAAACTTTATAAATTAGCTTTTTCAAAATATAGAATGAGACTTTTTGAAAAGTGAATTTTATTTTATTTTGAGAAGTAACAATTATTCTATGAAAATACTTTGTTTTTCTCCCTTTTTTCTCTTTTTTAAATTTTTTTTAAGATTTTTGTTTTTGTGGTACTGGGGATTGAACCCAGGGGCATTCTACCTCTGAGCTACACCCCCAGCGCTATTTTTTGTTCTTTATTTTGAAACAGGGTCTCACTAAGTGGCAGAGGGCCTCACTAAGTAGCTGAGGTTGGCTGCGAACCTGTGATCCTCCTGTCTCAGCCTCCCAAGTACTGGGATTGCAAGCGTGAGCCACCATACCCAGCCCCCCTTTTTTTTTCTCTTTTGCTTTAACAATTATATCTTTTTCTACATTGACCACATTTACATGTTCTGATTGGGTTGAAGATAGCTTCATTTAATCAAATTCTATAAGGTTAACTAATAAAAAATATTCTTATCTTTATATTAAACAGAAAAAAGAAACTGGATGATTTTCTTGAGAAGCTTTGCATTAATTCTTCCATGTCTAAATGTGTGTTTCATCCATTTCTTTTTTGATTTCATATACAGTTTTGATTCCAGCATTATACCAATCATGACATCAATCCACTATCTGCCAGAGTTCTCAGTATCATCTTTTCAACACACTTTTCCCACGTGATAAGCTTCTAACACATGGTTTTTAAATCTTATTTAGAGATGAGATATGAGGCCCGCAAATTTCTCTGGTCTTTGAACCTACAAAAAATCTTTCTCTTTTTTTCTTCTTTCCAAATGAATGGTTACTCAACCAGAAAAAAAAATTTTAGAGAACATGTTTTCTTTAAGAATGTACAAATATTATCCTATTCCAGGATTTTATGATTTAAGTTCTAAAATTTATAATCATCTCAAGCTGTAATTTTTAAAATAGTATCCATTCACTTTTAGATTCATATATTGTCATGACATTTCCATTGAAAAGAATGTGGAAGCAAATAAATATGTTACCTTGTCCACCTGTTCTTTCTATTGTTAGCCAGCATGTTTCTGGTTGTGAAGGACAGATACCCACCCGAACTAATTTAGTCAAAAAGACAACTGTTTCTCATGTAACCATAAGAAGGGACGTGGGGCAGTGGAATAGCTGGACCATTGTGTTGTGCATCTCTCTTCATAGTTTCCTTCTATTATTGACTTCATTATCTTGTGTCATCGGTTCTCCTTGTGGACGGGGTCAGTTCCAGTGGTGCGCCTTTGAGTCGCACCATCAAAGAAGGAATGACGCTCTTTTTCTAAGTCCAGTTTGAAAAATGCTGATACAGAGCTGTGATGGGTCTTGCTTGGATACATACATTGTCACATATGTTGGGGACGAGGTACTGTTTCTATGACTGGCTCAGTCTAGGGTAGGTGCTTCCCGTTGGTCCTATCATTTGGTCAGGAGCGTAGACTTTGAAAGACAATCGCATGTTCTCTAATGTATGCAGAGGGGAGAGGAAGTTCCCCCAAGGGAAGGAGGTGCTGCCCCCCAGATGAAGGGAGAACAAGTACTGGGAAGAAAAATCCCTATTCATTATAACGTTTACCCAGGATACCACTTATCCAGGGATTCCCTTTAAACTTGAGATAGATTATACACCATCTTCAAGTTCTGTCATTTTTATTGCCTTATTTTAACCCAGTTATAGCTTAGGTGTGATTTATTGGGCAATCCCATCAATAAACTTTTCAGGGTTAACAATAATATTCTTCCTTTTAAACATTTAAATAATATTTTATTTGTTTGTTTATTTTTTTGTGGTGCTGGGGATTGAACTCAGAGGCATTCTACCTCTGAGCTACATCCCCCAGCCCTATTTTATTTTTTATTTTGAAACAGGCTCTCACTAAGTTGCAGAATGCCTCACTAAGTAGCTGAGGCTGGCCTGGGACCTGTGATCCTCCTGTCTCAGCCTCCCAAGTACTGGGATTACAAGTGTGTGCCACCACACCCAGCTAAATAATATTTTTTTTAAAAAATCAAATAATGTAGCTATGTATAATGTGAAAATTTCTGACCTGTTGTCCATTTTTTCTAAGTCCCCAGTCAACTTACATAACAGTTTGGTTTGTATCTTCTTAATCTTCTTCACACACACACACACACACACACACACACACACACACACATACATACACACACGTGCATGCACACATGTACATATGCACACATGGAATTTTAAAAACACATATGGTTCTTTTTATGATGTTTTGCAACTTTTTCTTTGTTTTAATGTAGTCAATTTTATACAACAGTGTAAAATTGTAGTATTTATATAAAATACTACATATATACATACATACAAATTAAAATATATATATATATAAAGTATATATATAAAATATATATATACTTTAAGTAGAAAGAGGATTTTCCTCTTTCTACTTAATGGTTGCATAGAATTCTGTTGTATGGATATAATAAAATTTGTTTAATCAGTCTCCTTTTATTGGATATTTAAGTTGCTTCTAGCTTCATTATTTCTTTTTTTTTTTTTTTGCGGTACCAGGGATCGAACGCAGGGGTGTTCTACTTCCGCGCTACGCCCCCAGCCCTATTTTTTATACTTTATTTTGAAACCGGGTCTCACGAAGTTGCAGAGGGCCTCACTAGGTAGAGAGAGAGAGAGAGAGAGAGAGAGACAGGGAGCTATGGCTGGCCGCGAACCCGGATCCTCCGGTCTCCGCCTCCCAAAGTACTGGGATTACAAGCGTGCGCCACCACGCCCAGCTTAGCTTCATTATTTCAAAGCAAAGGATATGTATATTTTCAACAGGCGCATACATATCCTTATGTATAGATAGATCTCTGTACCCTTGTATATGTATATCTAGAAGAATAATTCCTAGAAATGGATAGTTGGGTCAAAGAGTATGTCAGCAATATTTTAATTACTCTATTATGGTTAATCATTAAATTACCATATCTTTTATTCTAATCTATCCTACATTAATCACTGCTATAATTCCTTTCATTTCTTTGCTACCAGATATTATCCATTCTTTATATTTTGACTGTGTTTTTTTTTTTTTTGAGTCATGCCATTGTAGAGAAATTAGAAGTTTCTTCTGGGCTCTTATGTATTATGAAATTGTTTTCTTGTGCTAGAATAGCTTTCTTGCTTCATTTTTTGCGTATCTACCACCAATTTTCAATATTGACATTTTCATTTGTTGAGCCTTTGTGTTGGTATTTTATTGTGTTCAATAGAGAAAGAAATCTCTGACCAGTTATTCTAGCATCTTTGGTGAGATCTTTAAAAAGAGACTCTAAATCACCAGAAATCTGAAATGTATCATTGTGCTTTACAGAAATCCTAAATTTTAACCATCAAAAAGTTTTCTGAATCAGTTTGGGGATACAACAATTTTGGGGGCTGCTCAGTGACACAGGCTGGCTTAGCATGTGGGAGGTCCTGGGTTCAATTCCCAGCACTGCAAAAAAATTTCGCTATTTCATTTAAATATTAGGCATGAAAAGCAGTCTCAACAGACCCTATTGAGCATGCCTGAATGTCTTCTTGGTCCCTCAAGATCAACGTTAGGAGGTTCCAGTCATACAGAGATGACCTCAAAGGCGGCTTGCTCCTACACTGAGTTGAGTGTCTCAAGGCCCTGGATTAGGATTTGTAGGGATCACATGTTTGTTACCCCAACATGCCCTTTATTGTGAGAGAACATGCCACTCATTGCTTTCAGGAGGCACTGCCCTTTCTTATTGAGTTTCTATGAGTAAGATATTTTTATCAAAGTTGATATAATTGTCTCTAATAAATCAATCAAAGGACTTCTGGTGAGCCAAGTCCCTAACTTCATGTAGTTCATGGACTTTGAGACATCTATTTTTATCTCTTTGCTGTTTATCTTGTTATTCCCTAATTTTAGCTATGTTCTTGGAAGGTTGTATAGTTGAATTCTAGCTATGTATATGTAGTATATATAGAGGCTAATATACGTATGCTAATTATGATACCTAGGGATTTAGGACCATAGTGCATCTTAAAAATGGGCATTTTTAAGTGCCAAGATATCAAAGGAAGATAAAATTATACTCGAGTATTAAAGCACCAAACTGTAATATATTCACACAGTTAAAAAAATCCTTTGAAACACTTTTCTCCCCATTTGTCCACCTGATTCTTCTCCCCCTGTATAACCAATCTTATCAATTTCTTATGTCTTCACAGAGGTATTTTAAGAATATATAAGAAAATGCATGCAAACACATTTCTCCTTTCTGTGCATATGGTAGTATATTAAATAAATGTCCTACACTTTGCAGATCACTATGTATTCATGCAGAAGACATTCCTCATTTTCCTTTTTTAATGGCTCCAGATTATTCTACCATACAAATGTGCCATTATTTATTTTACTGTTCCCCACTGGTCAATATCTAAGTTGTTTTCAAGCTGTTGCTTCTACAACCAATGATGCATTTAATAATGAAATATGTTCTCTCCCTGTACCATAATGTCTGAATGACAATCAGAAGAGGAAGCACTAGGTCAAGGGCTGTGGGCATTTGCAACTTTGATAGAGACTATGAAATTGCTCTTTTTGCAGGTCATGGCATTCTAGGCTACCTATTTTCCCTCAGCGTAGCATAAAACCTGTCGACATTTGCCAGTTTAATGAGTGAAAAATGGCATCTGGTTACAGGTTTAATTTGCATTGCTCTCCTTAGGAGTGAAGATGAAGGCATTCTCATGCATTTTTATTTTTTGCCTTTTTTCCCATTCAGTTGTTATATTTTTCCTTATTGCTTTGTAGGACCTCTTCGAACATTAGGCAAATCAACCTTTTGTGACATGGCTTGGGGATATGTCCTCCAGTTTTTTTTTTTTTTTGTATTTGTATTTTCACTTTCTTTGAGGTGGTATGAACCATAGTGATTTTTTAAAAAATCATTCATGAGGTCAGATTTGCCAACCTTTTCTTTTGTGATGTCTATGTTTTTTTGTTATACTTAGAGACACCTTACCCATTCCTATGTACATTCTTTTATTTTTTTAAAGAGTAAACCACACTTATTGGCATTGTCTATTATGAACAAGACAGGTGTTTTTTTTTATCCCCTCCATGAAGTGAGATCGATTTTCATCTGTCATAACAGTGCCCACACATCTTCACCTTGAAAATGCAGCAATTCAGGCTTTAGTCGGGTCGATTGTTCCTTTTTTTGCTTTTGCAATTCCCATGCTGCTGCCAGAAGTCGTCTTGGCATTTGCTTTGAATTCTGTCTTCAGTGCATCCCTCACCGCGTCTGTGCAGATCTGGGAGACCAGATGTAGCTGAGCCCAGCCTGCCGTCAGGATGCCACCACCACGTCATGAGAGAGGGATCTTTCATTCCTGATCCTAAATGTAGGATTTATTGCTTACATTTACATCTTTGACCCATTTGAAACTTATCCTGGTGTGGTATGTGCGGTAGTGGATTTAACTCAGTTCTTTCAGAATGAATACCTAGTTTCTTTCACCATTTATTGAATAATCGATTTTTCCCTAATGATAGGATCTGAGTGAATTATGGCTATATAGTCTGTCTTACAGCTCTACTTCTTCCTTATTATACTTCTTTTTCAGAATATTTTGTCTATTTCTGCTCATCTATTTTTCCATCTAAAAACAAATCTTGCTTATCTAAAATAATTTTGCTTGTCTAAAAATAAATTGATATTTTCATTGTTATTGTGTAATTTTTATGGATTTATTTAGGGGAGAGTTGACCTCTTCGTGTTGTCAAGTTCATCTTTCCATTTGTCTGATTTTTCTTTGGTGTTTCTCAGGAACATTTTGAAGTTTTCTTTAGGTCGGCCTTTTATTTTACTTATGTCTATTCCCAATAATGTTATATTTCTTCATTGTTGCTTTTGTAAATGAGATATCTCCCCACTATTATATGCTGTATGCTGTAATTGGATTTCTTATATATGTGAAGATGTCTGAATATAAATTTTGTACCCAGTCATGTTACTGACTTATTTTACTATTTTTTAGTTTATTTTCTTGAGTTTTTTAGATATACACATCATTTGAAACTAAGGTAAATTTTATCTTCTCCTCCTTTTCAGTGTCTTACACCTGCATTTTTTTCTCTTGTCTAATTGCATTGTCTAACATGCCAGAAAGTTTAGCTCCTTTACTCAGACTTAGAGAGGAAGTGGATGAATTTAAGTTGGAGGTCTGTCACTTCGTGCTACACATAACCTTTGATGACTCATTATAGATTTTTTCATTTTTTTTCCCCAGGAGCACAGGCAGCTGGTGAGCTCTGAGGAGAGGGCCTGAGAAAGAAGTTTGGGTAGCAGAAATCCTGCAGGAACTCTAAGGGAAGAGGCAGAAGTCCCTCCCTAATTACCGAGCCTCTGGAAAGAGCAAAGACTGATATAAATGGCTTTGCTGACCTCTTGGGGCAGATCTGAAGTCAGCCAAAAGATGACAGATTTGATTTGTTGTTTCTTACATTCAATTTGTATGTGTCCAAGAAGCCTGGGATCCTTCCGGACTGCATGTCTGGAAAGACTTCAATATCCCAGAAGTTATGTTTAAAGTCTGCACTGTTCTTCAACCTCTCTGCTCTCTTTTCTCCCCCTCTCTTTACTAAAATGTTCAAATTTTTATCTCCTCTTCCTCTCCCTCAGGTTTTTGGTTGCTTACATATCCCTGTATCCATAACTATCATCCCAGATTGGCTTTGTGTTTCTTTTTTTTCTTTCTTTCTTTCTTTCTTTCTTTCTTTCTTTCTTTCTTTCTCTCTCTCTCTTTTTCTCTCTCTCTCTTTCTTCTTCCTTCCTTCCTTCCTTCCTTCCCTCCCTCCCTCCCTCCCTCCCTCCTTCCTTCCTTCCTTCTCTCCTTCCCTCCCCCCTCCCTCCCTCCCTCCTTTCTTTCTTTCTTTCTTTCTTTCTTTCTTTCTTTCACCTTTTTTTTGGTGCTGGGGATTGAACCCAGGGGTATTCTATATCTAAGTTACACCCCCAGCCCTATTTTATTTTATTTTGAAACAAGGTGTCACTAAGTTGCTGAGGGTCTCACTAAGTTCCTGAGGCTGACCTTGAACCTGCAATCTTCCTGTCTCAGCCTCCCAAGTATTGGGATTACAGGCATATGCCAACCATGCCCTGCTCAATTGACTATTTCTAATCTCCAGACTCATGCAGGCCTTGGAAATAGACCACTAGAATGTTACCCATTCTCTTGGGTGGAGCAGTGTCAGGGGTAATAGGAGGCGAATCCATCTTGCTATGGGTGAAGAAATGAATGGAAAGTATAGAAGTAAGATCAGTGGGTGTGTACTTGTATTTTAGGAAAGTTGTAATGGAAAGAAAGGTAGGATTGGATGGTAACATAATGGGTAAGCAAGGTTTTAGAAAGGACATTCATTCAGAGCATATAGGGGCCATGCAAATTCACCCGTCAGATCTCTAATGGCAGGGCATGTGATTAATGGCAGTGCCATCTGCCCTGCCCCCCAATCCTTTACTTATCTTTGTTGGCACCATGCTTTCCACGGGCTGCTCCCAGCTCATGACTGTGGGTGGCAGGGGCAGCTCAGAGGGGTGACATAGGCTCTAGAACAGCTTGATGGCCTTATTGAGCATTGTTAGAACTTCCTTGCAGCCTCTAACTCTGAAAGAATTGCCCCAAACTTTTCCTGTCTCCTTCACATTGCTCACACCTGCACCCCAATCCGAGAGCTCTACCTGCCTTCCGGACCCCAGGCTTCCTCCTCTTTCTCTTGCCACATTTTCCCTAAGACATTTCTTGGACTTTCTACTCCATTTGGTGTCTGCTTGTTGGAGGACCTAGCCTTACCGCGTGGAATCACCTTGAGCAGGTTTGCAAGATAGGATCAGGGATGGGAGAAGAGTGCTTTACCTCGCATTGTCTCTCCTATAGGTCCCTTTCCAAACTTTCTAGGTTGTGTCTGTCTGCTGATGACAGGTCCCACTGTATGAACACACCTCCCTCTGTGCACATTCCCCTGATGTAACCCTTGACCTTGTCCCAGCTCTGAGCTTCCCATCCAGCTTTCAACCAAAGTAAACGAAGGCATCTGAGCAAAACTGGTGACCTCCAAGATGGGCAGCTGTCATAACCTAGGATTCTCATGGGTTTTTTTGGGGGGAGGGTTACTGAGGATTGAGCCCACAGGTATTCTACCTCTATCCCTTTTTGTATTTTTTCTTATTTTGAAACAGGGTCTTGCTAAGTGGCTGAGGATCTCACTAAGTTGCTGAGGCTGGCCTTGAACCTGCTGTCCCTTCTTTCTCAGCCTCCCAAATACTGGGATTACAGGCATGTGCCACCATGCCCAGCCCCTAGGGTTCTGTATCTATTGCTGAAAATCACTCATTTTGTGGATGCCCCCACAATGACATACTGAAATAGATGTTTTCACTGTCATAGAACTGCAAAAGCCAAAGCCCGGGAAATAGGTGTTTAGTACCAGTCAATTCTAAAGGAAAAGTACCAGAGACAACTTGGCAAATGGCATGACCATCCTTTGACCTTCATTTCCCCATCCACGCTGAAGGTACAAGGTCTATGTTCACTGGAGAGAGAAAATCCACAGAAGTCAGTTCCACAGCTCTCTCCCCCACATGCTGTAGGCAACCAAAGGTAGTGTCCAAGAGGCTTACATGTGTTATATATCCCATAGAGACTACTCTTTATCTATGCCACTCCTTGTTGGATACAAAACCCCATGAACCCACTCTGGTGCCCCCGGAGCAAGCAGCACAGAGAGAGAACTGGGGAGCCATGGACAGCCGTTCTCAGAATGCTCCTTCCTCATCAATGGGGGAGGACAGCAAACCTGCACTCACATCTTTCATCCAGCAAAGGGGCTAAGACAGCACCATGGAAGGTAGAATTGTCTTGAAGATCCTTCAACAAGACAGCCACCCAACTCAGAGAAGGAGACCCTGGTACCGAAAAAGGGCAACCAGTGCAGGAATTGAAGGTAATTACAAACAGTGTGAAATGTGGGTATCCTTCCAGGGTATCTCAAGAATCCACAGATGTGCCCAATGATAACGATACCATTTGGATGCCTGTCCCACAAAGGACATCAGTAGCCAAGGAAAGGACAAACAGCTCTAAACAAGGAAATATACTCTGGCCCCCTTTCTCTCTAAACTCCTTTTCCCTGTCCTGATATCAGAAGAGCCAGGGCAGAGGTGGGGGATTGCCGTAGATCAATAAGAAGTAGAAGAGCAAACCGTACCTGGTCTCCACCTGCAGGTTTCCAAGTTGCTGGTCAGAAATGACTAGGGGAGAAGACATTTTTTAAACTAGATGCGATATAAAGGTTCTCACCTAGATAGGATCCACCCTGAATGCCACGCAGGGGAAGGGAAGGAAGATACGATAGAGCATGTTGGAGGCAATTGTTAATGAAAACTTGAAGCCATTTTCTATTTCTATCCCATGACATTTAGCTCATTTAATAAATTGTCTAGCCAGGCGTGGTGGCGCACGCTTGTAATCCCAGTACTTTGGGGGGCGGAGACCGGAGGATCCAGGTTCGCGGCCAGCCTCAGCTCTCTCGCTCTCTCTCTCCCTGTCTCTCTCTCTCTCTCTCTCTCTCTCTCTCTCCTTAGTGAGGCCCTCCGCAACTTCGTGAGACCCGGTTTCAAAATAAAGTATAAAAAAAATAGGGCCGGGGGCGTAGCGCGGAGGTAGAACGCCCCTGTGTTCAATCCCCGGTACCGCAAAAAAAATAAAAATAAAAAAACAAATAAATAAATAAATTGGCTAAAAACCAATTTACTGGTTTATTTGAAATGTCCTTCTATCATAAAATATCAGTCAAAATGGACCAGTCTAACAAAATAACGAGTCCTTCAAGGGAACCCTATGTCTTATTCCTAGTTCATGTCACTCTTCTTTAGGGACGAGGATCTTCAGGTTCTTGGTATTGCGCCAATTTTGTGGGTATTGAATTGTGTAACCCCACAGATCCCTGCACTCCCAAATCAGGGAATAGACAGGTTCCCTCTTAATCTGAGGAGGTATTCTTTGTTTTGTTTTGTTTTCTAATATTACAAGATCACCCTATTCATCATGCTCTGAAAAAAGTTGTGTACAATTCAGGAGCATGAAAAGCATATTGTTATAGTTAACTATCACATATAATTTCAAAACTAGTTAGTTGACATAAATTAATCGTAGCTTAGCAACCAAAGAGCTGAGGTTTGGAAAGAAAGTATTCCATTACCGTTCAAATCAGAACAGCAAGCTTTGTTGAAATATTCTTGAGTTCTGTTGAATTTGTTACGATGGAACCAAACCCTGCGGTAGGCAAGGGAACACTCACATTTTACAGCTCAGTTAATTTTAGGAAAGTAGAGAGGAAGTAAATTGCATCTCATCGCCTAGCCTGGGTTAGAACTGCCCAATTTAAGAACAAGTACTAATTAGCTGAAAGTAAAGCTCAGCTGTGACTTGGCTAAAAATGGGACCTCTTGCAAAAAAATGTACTTAAAATCAAGTGCGATGGAGCTGATTCACGTTGCATGTGAAAACTGGACTCATACTGGCAAAACAACATGTGGGGAAAGAATTTGGGAGAGTTTTTCAAACTTCAAGGCATTTTGTTAAAAAAAATGGCCATCTTGCTTGCCCATAACATAACTAGGAATAAAATCCAGACTGGCACTTTTGACTAAGACTTTTTGGAAGAGAGTGTCTCTGGCCAAATTAGCTTGGTTGGCTAAGGGTCAATCTAATAACCAAGAAGATGGTCTGGGATTAAGAACAACATTTTTAATGAACGAAAGAGCAGGGAGACAGGTTCTGGATAATTTGGAGCATTCTAACAGCATTCGGAGAATGCATATAAGCTTTGGAGAAAATGTAAGCAATCATTTTAAAGCCTTATTTTAGTAGTGACTCGAAACTATTCAAATGACTGAACAGTGGATTAACATATTTTATTTTGAAAATCCTCTATGCTTAGCTTTTGATTGAATTTAAAATTTTGTCGAAGCAAGCAAAACAGTTTTAATTTTCGATGTTTAAATTAAGTAACCTAGCCGGGCGTGGTGGCACACGCTTGTAATCCCAGTACTTTGGGAGGCGGATACTGGAGGATCCGGGTTCGCGGCCAGCCTCAGCTCTCTCTCTCTCTCTCTCTCTCTCTCTCTCTCTCTACTTGGCGAGGCCCTCCGCAACTTCGTGAGACCCAGTTTCAAAATAAAGTATAAAAAATAGGGCCGGGGGTGTAGCGCGGAGGTAGAACGCCCCTGCATTCAATCCCCGGAACCGCAAAATAAATAAATAAATAAATAAATAAATAAATTAGGTAACCTCTTGTAAGTTTCTGCCTTAGTTATAAAAATTAATTTCTTGTAACGATGGAGGTGCAATTGTTTTTATGTTAACATTTCTTAGTCATACACGTGGATCATATACTCTGCAAAGATAAACAAGATATCTGTAATAGAAGACTGTCTCAAGGCATGGGAACCGGATGGCTAGAGGTAGAAGGGAGATTTCCTTTCTCTTGCCCTTACACCTCTGTACTTTTTGAACTTTTGCCACATAAGTTTATAATAATTCAACAAACGAATATACTTTTAAGTAAACATTAAAATTAAGTTTTAAATGCAATTAGTTTAAATAAAAGCAACACGATGTGATGGAAAGAACAGTATATGGAATGACAGACATGAATTTGGATTCCATCTTGGCCTTTTAGAATTTAGGAGAACTTGGACATGTTATTTGGAACCTCTGAATCTGTTTTCCTTAATCTTGACATGGAACAGAATACGATCATCCCTCAATATCTATGGGGCATTGATTCCGACACCCTCATGAGCACCAAAACATAGATGCTCACGTCCCTTGTATAAAATGGCATCGTATTTGCATAGAACCTATGCACTTCCTTTCATATACTTTAAATCATCTTTAGATTACTTACATTATACCTAATACAATGTAAATGCTATGCAAATAGTTATACTGGATTACTTAGGGAATAATGACAAGAAAAAAAGTGTACAGATTTAGAACAGACACACCTTTCTATTTCAGATATCTCCCACCCATGGTCGGTTAAATTCACAGATGTAGAACCCGCAGTTTGGAACCCATGGATGTGGAGGGCTGACTGTACCTAATTTATATGGTTGTGGTGGTGATGAGGCAGGTCAAATCCCTGTAGCAGACCTACAATAGGGCATGTGCTCCACAGATTGTGGTGATTATTAGAAGAATCCAGTATATTCAGTAAAAACAGTATAATGTCATCACCTACAGTCCCCTAGAGACGATAAACATGTTTGTAATATCCCAGTTCAATACTTACCTCTGACACAACACCCTGAGTTCTACATTTCTAACCATTTCACCAACATTTACCCTAATTCCTCAGCCCTTCTGGAGGGCGTCAACACAGTATTGAGTCGTCTTCCGTGATTTGTCTTTCTTAAGACCATAGTTCAATCCCACTTTTAAGAATTAGTTAAATTGTATTTTCCAGGGTGTGGCTCAGTGGTAGAGCCCTTGCCTAGTGTACACAAGGCCCTGGGTTCCATCCCCATCACCACACACACAAAAAAATTTTTTAAAGTACATTTTATTTTCATATTCATGGAAATAACTGTTATTGCAGAAAGCGAATCTCTTTGTTCATGGGTCTCTCTTCAACAGCTTTTGGAAACTTGATTTGATTCAGAAATGTCTCCTCAGGTTTCAAAAGTTTGTCCCCAAGATCTTATAACTTTGCTTTTTTCCCCTTACTCCACATCGGCTCCAGAAATGAGCATCTGCCCTGGTTCTCTTTCACCTCTGACATCATCCCTGAACGCGCTTCCGGTCTGCTGCCCAGAGCTCCCAGGCATGGCTGCTGCATTACTGAGAGTAGCCACTAGGTGGAGGTAAAGACACACCTCTGAGAAGGCACAGGCCGCAGACTTAGCAATGTGACCTCTGTTCGTTCTGGTTTGGATGGTGAGCAGTAATGCTTTTTTTTTTTTAACACAACTCGGAAAACTAAGGTAAATATAATAATAGCTGGAACTCTCTCTAGCAAAAGTCTTTTCACATTTCCTCTGGTTACTGTAGTTGGCAGAAATGGAAGGCTTGGTCTCTCTGATTCTAGTTTAATAGGCTCAGCCCATTCGTCCGTCTCTCCTCCATTCTGAAATGCAGTCATCTGTGCATTGCATATTCAAATATCTGGGAAAAGTGTACAGTGGCTTTTTGCACACTGCAAGAGTCCTTGGGGTGTAATCCGTGCATGTCATTGTCACGCACAAGCTCAGCTAATATGATGCAGCACGTGGCTGGACAAGGAGAAGCAGCATGCAGTGGCTACCAAACACCTTCAGGGCAGGAATCCACTTAAAATGCCGACAAACTCTGAGGACCCCTCTCCTTGACACCAGAGTTATAAAGAAGATTGTTTTACTATTCGTTCATTGAGAAAATTCACATAAAACAAAACTACAAGCTCAACAATATTTCCAGTGGGTGGGAATTTCACTTATTGGAGCATGAACTACAGATGTTTAAATTCAGCCCGTGTTATTTGGTCAGCGTGCGTGCAATGCTTGGTGTCCACATGTGCTCATGAGTATCTTGCAATAACAAGGGTTGGGAAGCACCATGGTGGTGCTTGGGCATCGGCCAGACCTGAGTTGAAATTCAGCTTCTGAATAAAGTGTTTATTACCTCTGTGGGCCTCAGAGTCTTCGCCTATAAAGTGGAGATAAGAATCTTTTCTTAGTGGGGTCATTGTGAGTATTAGAAATAAGGTATGCAGCATTTTGAACGTGACATGCTAGGTTCCGCTCTGCAGCAGCTTAACCGTTTCTATGGTATTTAGAGAACCACCAATCCTTTCCTATTGGAACCCCATTTTCTGTCCTATAGTCAGCCAGCTAAGTTGGCCATCCTTCGATTGTGCATGCATGAACTCCTCCTACTCGTCCAGTCCCAGCCTCTTCTCTTCCTAGCACAGTCTCTGTGGATCTTTCCTTCATTTTCTCAAGTCTTCTCTACTTATGTTTTGAATGGAGTCATTCCTTTCTAATACCAATTACACATGCTTCTGGACTTTATGATGGAATTATATGCCATAAAACTATCCTAAATTGAAACTATCATCAGTTGAAAATGCAGTTAATGCATCTAATCTAGTGAACGTCATAGCTTAGCCTACCCCACCTTAAACATGTCTAGAACACTTACATTAGCCCAGAATGGAGCAAAATCATCCAGCACAAAGCCAATTTTATAATAAAGTGATGTCTCATATACACACAGATGGGCATTTTGTAGATATGATGGGATGTAAAACCAAAACACAATATCCTTAAAAAGCCAACAACACAGTACACTGTAGGGTAACCCATCATTTACCCCCATGATCCCATGTCCACCTGGGAGCTTCAGCTCACTGTTGTTGCCAGCATCATGAGAGAGTATTGTACACATACTGCTAGCCTGGAAAAAGATCAAAACTCAAAATCTGAAGTACAGTTTCTACTGAGTGCTTATTACTTTCACACCATGCTAAGGTTGGAGTCATAGGTCAAAAAAAATCCTAAGTGAAAACATCACAAGTGTTTCAGTCAAGTATTCTCACTGCTGTGACCCCAAATACCTGGCAACCACAACTTAGAGGAAGAAAAATTAATTTGCTCACGGTTCTGGGGATTTCAGAGGGCTCAGTCCATGCTAGGCTGGGTCAGGTCTGTAGAGCTCAGGGTATGTATGGCAGCAGGAGACAGACAGCCAGGGAAGGGATGAAATAATAATAATATTATATATATATATATATATATATATATATATATATATATTACCCAAGGCCACACCCTCTGTGACCTACCTCCCCCAGCCAAACCCTACTTGCTTACCCTAACACCCAATAAATACAAATTACTAATCCATCAATGGATTTATCCACTGATGAGATTAGAGCCCTGTGATGCAATTATTTCACCTCTGAACAGTTTGATATGCCAATACATAGCTTTTTCAGGGAACATTCCATTTCCAACACATAACAACAAGTCAGGGACTGTTGGTCTTTTCTTCTTTCCCTGGTCACTAAGTCTTCTTCCGCTTCTCCCTCTATGTGTTTCATGATCTTAATTTGTCTTGACACCAGTTCACCATCTAGTGTCTCCATTTCCTTGTCTCTCCAGTTTCCTATTCTAATGGGCACCAACACCTGATACATTTAATTCAAGGGAAAAAATTATAAATATAATTCATATATGTGTATATGAGAGATGGGATAATTTATATAATTACACGCAATGTTTTTCCAGTTTTCTTAATCTCTAAGCATATGACACCTTAATCCTGCATGCTAATCCCTTTAAAAGTGTTAACTAGTATAATTCATGTCATATCTCATGGAGACCTATCCAGACAGCTTATACTCTATCTCCCTCCCTTACACACAGTATTCTGAAACCATCACTCACCAACACTACCTCTCCCTCTTGAGTGTCTCCAAAATCACTGCTATCAATATTTTTAGTCTTGGACCCTGTAATAAAATACCTGAGACCAGATAATTTATAAAGAATAAGGGTTTATTTAGCCCATGGTTCTGTAGGCTGGGAAGATCAAGAGTTATAACTCCAACAGCTGGTCAACTTCTGGGAGGGCCTTCTTGCCATAGTGGAGGGGATCACATGGCAAGACAGAGCAAGCATTCTGGTTTGGATATCTCCTCCTCTTCTTATAAAGACACTGATGCATCATGGGGCCCCACCCTCATGATGTCATCCAATCCTAATTGCCTCCAAAAGGCCCCTCTTCCAAATACCATCAACATGTGGCTTTGAAGATGAAGATTCCAACAGATGAATTCTGGGGATATCACACATCCACATCAACTCCTCTCTTACCATGGCCGGGGCCATGAGCTTCCTGCTTATACAGAGACAAATATCAGCACGCTGAGGAATAGAACAACAGTCTCCGGCTGAGCTCAGCTACATGTCCTTCTCACACTCCGTCTTCCATCATGTCCACCTGCCCTCCGAGGGAGGCCTTTCATCTTGCTTTGAGTCTGCAGTCTTGTTTGTAGATGAAGCAACAGGCCTCTAATCATCATTTATCTGTTGTTCTTTCTTTCATATTTTAGTTATAATTCTGTTCCCTGGAAAATTCTTTCTAGCATTTCACTGAATTTTCCCTGCTTTCTGGGTTCCTTGAGCAGTCTAATCACTCTGGAGTATTTATTGCCATAACTTTTCATGTTAAATAGACATGTTCTCTGCCTTGCACATTTTCCTCCTCAGTCCACCTTCTTTTTGTCGTCCAGCAGACCTTGGCTTCTCTTCAGCATAGACACTGATTAACCATGTGAATTTGGATGATTTATATACAGGGAAGGGTGGGTGATTTCAGGTGCTTGTTGTACCTCTGAAACTTATCTAGGATCTGACATGCACCTGTGTTTTGTTTTGTTTTATATTTTTGCATTTTTTATTTCCTCCAACTCATAAAAAGTGGACCCTACAAAGACTCAAAGAGGTTGGATATTTGATCTAAGGTCACACCACTTAGAACTGGTGGAGCAGAGACAGAGCCTAAGCTGCCTGTAAATTTCACATTTTTCCACCTTCAGAGGGAAAGATGAAATCCAGGGCAAAGAATCTAGGCCGCTGGGAAAGCTACTCTTCCACATGTACAGTTCCTCCAACCAGAACAGGTTTCTGCTCAAATTTTAGAGTGTTCTGGCGCCTCAAAAAGGTCACTCATCCATGAGAGAGAAATAAAATAGCCTGGCAGAAGCCAGTTAGCTCTCTTCTGGAATCCAAACTCCTGAGGGAAAAGTTCCTGCTTATAAGATAGCTTTCTGAATGTGCTCATGGTTGGTTTAACATCAGCTGGGTCTTCTGTCAAATGACTACTTAACATGACTAGAAATACAAGCCCAGGAATTAACCTTGAAGAAAGCCAAGTCCCAGGTGAAAGTGAGTATAAGGACACAGGAGAGTCCCCATTTTCTGCCTGATCACACTTTTCTTTCAAATATGCAGTCAAGCATTGCTGACTTGGAGACGCTGTCCTCTATTTACCCTGCTCCTGGCTGAGCTGGATGTTCCTCCTCTGTGATACCACAGTCCCCATAACACCTCGAGGGCCCTTGCTACAATGTGCTGGTCACTGACCCTTTCCTCTCCTTCACTGGACTGAGCTCTTTGATGGATGGGTGAGCCTGGATTTCATCTCTGAACTCTCAGTGCCTGATGTTCAGTGTGTGTGTGTGTGTGTGTGTGTGTGTGTAGAGAGAGAGAGAGAGAGCGAGAGAGCAAAGAGACAAAGAGAAATTGAGAAGGCAGAAGCAGTAGAGAAAAGAGAAGGAAAGAGGGAAAAGGGGGAAGAGAAGAAAAGGGAAAAGAAAAGAGTGGAAAATTGAGGATCCACTGGAACTACTGAGAGACAACTTTAGATCGGATTTTTTTTTTTTTGGTACTGGTGTTCTACCTATGAGCTGTACCCCCAGCCCTTTTGATTTTGAAACAGGGTCTTGCCAAGTTGCTGAGGCTGGCCCGAACCTATGATTATCTAGTCTCAGCCTCCCAAGTACTAGAATTACAGGCGTGCACCACCATGCCCAGACAGAACTTTATTGATAAGTGACTCTCAAATGTTGTCTAATAAGGGATCAATTGATGATCCTTTGGGTCCCTGAGTATCAGTTTCGACTCACAGTTTCCTGTAACCTACAACCCTCAAAATATCTGAGTGTTTCCCTTTCTCCAGGGAAGGCTATGCACAAAAATAGCTGTTGGCCTTTTGGTCAAAACTGTGGAATCACTACTGGATAGTGTGTTTGTGTGTGTGTGTGTGTGTGTGTGTGTGTGTGTTACTGAGGATTGAATCCAGGGGCATTCTACCTCTGATCTATACCCTCGCCACCCCCTTTTTTGAAAAAGGGTCTAGCTAAGTTGCTGAAGGCCTTGCTAAATTGCTAAGACAAAGATCGCTCTAGTGGTGTAAGAAGGGTGTTGAAGTCTCCCAATATTATTGTATTGGGATCTATGTGTGACTTAATGTCACGAAGAGTTTCTTTTATGAGAGTGGTTGCACCTATGTTTGGGGCACAAATGTTGACTATCGTTATATCCTCTTGCGGGATTGCTCCTTTTACCAGTAAGAAATGACCTGCTTTGTCTCTTCTGATAAGTTTAGGTTTGAAGTCTAATTTGGCTGATATCATAGTTGGTACTCTTGCTTGTTTTCAAGTTCCATTAGCATGGATTACCTTGCTCCATCCCTTCACCTTTAGTTTGTGAATATCTTTACTTGTAAGGTGTGTTTCTTGCAGGCAGCATATAGATGGATTGTGATTTTTAATCTGTTTTGCCACCTTATGTCTTTTGATTGGGGAGTTGAGGCCATTTTTTATTTAGCATGATTATTGAGAGATTAATATTAATTCCTAACATCAATATGTGGGATTGCATTAAACTGAAAAGCTTCTGTGCAGCAAAGGAAACTATCAAGAACCTCAACAGAGAGCTGACAGAATGGGAGAAGATTTTTGCCAGCTACTCCTCTGATAAAGGATTAATATCTAGAATATACAGAGAACTCAAGAAACTCACTGCTAAAAAAGCAAACAACTCAATCAAAAAATGGGCAAGTGAACTAAATAGGCACTTCACAAAAGAAGAAATACAAATGGCCAGTAAATGTAGAAAAAATGTTCAGCATCATTAGCAATCAGAGAGATGCAAATCAAAACTACCCTGAGATTTCACCTAACCCCAATTAGAATGGCACTCATTAAAAACACTAACAATAACAAATGCTGGCGAGGATGTGGAGAAGTAGGAATTCTAATACACTATTGGTGGGATTGCAAATTAGTGCAACCACTTTGGAAAACAGTGTGGAGGATACTCAGAAGACTGGGAATGATCCTATCATATGACCCAGCAGTACCACTTCTAGGTATCTACCCAAAAGAATGGAAACCAAACTACCAGATCAATGCATGCATATCTATGTTTATAGCTGCACAATTCACAATTGCCAAACTATGGAATCAGCCAAGATGTTCATCAACAGATGAATGGATTACAAAAATTTGTGCTATGTACACAATGGAATTTTACGCAGCATAAAGAAGAACAAAATTACATCATTTGCAGGGAAATGGATGGAATTAGAGAACATTATGCTTAGTGAGATTAGTCAGTCACAAAAAGTGAAAAGTCGGATGCTCTCCTTAATACGTGGAAGCTAGGGAGAATAGGGCATAGGAGGGACTCCAGACAAAGACAAAGAAAACCTTACATGAGTAAAGAAGGCGACCTAACTGAGGCAGATGGGAAGGGGGAAGAGAGAAACACCCTAATGCACAGGATGTACACACACATATTTATCAAAGTCAACTACTATGCTGCACATGAGAAGGAGGGAAGGGGGAGGGAATTGGGGTGGGAATTGGAGGAGGGCTAATGACCAATGTGTGCATGTATACTTCTACCACCCTGAAATCCATCAAGATGTATGATTACAATGCACCAATAAAAATATAATTATTTTTATTAATAATAAAATAGCCTCGAGCCCGTGATCCTCCTGTCTCAGCTTCCCAAGTACTAGGATTACAGATGTGCACCGGCATATAGGGCTAGTACTGGATATACTTGTCCTGGTGTCACAGAGTACTATTTCTGGGGCCTCAGCTTCCTTTCCATGTGATAGAGCCTGGATTTGAGAACTGGCTCAAGTCTGGAGGCTGGCAAAGAATCACAACTTCTCAGGATAATTGCCTTTAGCCTTTTTCTCCTTCTTTCTTGATGTCTTTTGATTCCGTATACTAAGCAGTACTCTTGTGAGTGGCCCAGATATCTTGTCCCATGAACATCTCCAAAGACCATGCTATTCAGACTCCTTCTATCCCCAACCTTTCTGCCAACAGGGGGAGTGTTCATACTTTGCATCTGACAGTTAAGTGCTGCTACCTGGCCTCTGCTGTTTTGTTTGCCTGCGTCATCTCCTTGCTACTAGGGAGCTCAGTTCTGTAACAGCTGCCTTTAATGTGAGACATCTCAGCTGATATCCTCTTTAACAGCACTTTTTTTAAAATCACCTTGCCAGACAGTGTCTTCTGGGCCTCCAAGGGATATGATCAGCTGGCACGGTTTTCTGTCTTATATAGTAGACCAATTACAGCATTGCAACTTCCTAAGCCTGCTGATCTCTGCTTTTATAGTCTTCCAAGGCAATTTTTGGCATCTCTGCTTACTTTAATGAAGGCTGTTATTTTTTCTAAATCTTCATGAATCAGCAAATAGCGTACATTAGACTCATTTTCTAGGCTCCTCGCCAAAGTGTTCAGTTCTGCATGATGGAGAAGTGGCTGCACATTGACATACCCTCTTTTATCCAACTTTATACTCCAACTACTCCCCTGATCCACCGCCCCCTAGATCTCCCCTGTCCCTGCCCCTCAGGTACACATTCCCAGAGCGAGTAGGGCAGTGCTCCCTGGAGCCTTGGTGTATAACATCTCCATCCTGTTAGAAGCCTCAGCTTTTCCCCAGTTTAAGATGAGACTTAATTCTTATAAAACTGGTAGAAGGAAAAGAGATGGAGGCAGATTCTGAGGAAGGCAAGCATCATCCTCTGAGGTACCTACCTTATTTGAGTTCCCTGAATATTCCTAAGGTAAGAGAGGGGGCCATGTCTTCCAGAATGAGGGTGGGCCATTACTCTAAGCTAATGGAGTTAAGAGGAATCTGGGTGTTCAAGGTTCTCAACTACATCAACCCAGAAATCTTTACACTAAGACTAAGGGTAATTAGGACATGGAGCACCACCTTCAGAAAGGACCAGTGCTGGTCTCCTGGAGTAGATTGCTTCTCATGAGGGTGGGTTGTAATAAAGCAAGTTATCTTGGCCATCTTGGTTCTCTATATTGTTTCCTGTCTTGTCGTGCAACCTCTTTTGCGCACACTTCTGCCGTTCTGATGCCTCCCGCCATGAATCCCTCACCAGAGCCAAGGAGATGCAGTGCAATGCTCTTGAACCTCCAGGACTGTGAGCTAAATTAACCTCCTGTCTATATAAAGTACTCAGCCTCAAGCATTTTGTTATAGCAACAGAAAGTGGACTAATGCCTTCTCTAATTCTCAGACTTTGCTATAAATGAAGGTAAGCCTATCATTTTCTCTGTCCAGCAATAGCACTTAGCAACTTCTACAAAGTTCTATAGTCCTTATAGTTACTATTTTCCTTGAACCCCTCAAATATACTAGTCCCACTAGAGGGAAAAATCTTAACAATTGCAATTGTTTCACCATCTTGTCATGCTAGGGTCTGTCCATACCTCCAGTGACAGGATGTTCACTGACATCTGGCCAGGCAATCTGGATCCATCTCCAGATTCCTTGCTTTTAATATCAACTAACTTGGATCAAGGGTTCTAGAAACATTCAAAGACAGCAATTCCTGTGTAAATGATTTACTGGGGGAGGAATCTCTGGAAAAGGATAATGAGAGAAGCAGCCTAAGCCAAAGGAAGGTTAGCCAAAGCTGTCATCTTGGTTGAAGGCCAGACTGTCTCAGCATACTGAAAATCATGACCAAGAGTTTGGGGGATTATCCCCTGGGTCTTCAAAGACTGAATGGCTCCACAGAGTTGGTCTCGTGGTAAAATAAATTGAATGACTTTGTATCTATCTGTCAATCATTCTGTTTTGGGCAGGGGGCTTTCCTTGGGAAGGGGTAGATCATAGCCTCCTGCAGGACATGGCTTCTGTTCAGCCAAGGGCCATTCTCTGAAGAAGGTGGGGCTGTGAGCAGCCGGGGGATGTGCACAAGAGCCTGGGAGAGGATATGGTGAGGAGGAGATACAAGAGCTCCCAAATTCCACAATTTTCAAAAAGTTATCAAGAGAAGACAGATTATTTTTTTATATCCAGTGTGAGAGAAGTCTGGTATACAAAAGGAGTTGGGTTAAGTGACTAAACAGAAGATTCTAACATCAAACACATTTCAAAGATTCTATAAATAAATTACTGAACTGCTTACATATGTAGGGTTAAAGCCCTGGTTAATCTTTATAACATTAGAACAGTTCTTGAAGTCTTCAGTGCTGCTGCTAACAACCAGTTCTAAAAAAGCGAATGAGAAGTGAAAGTAAAAGTTAAAAGGAAAAGATTTGTCTCCTCTGCCTTCTAATTCTAAAAAGGCTCCCAAATCGGAGTGTGTGTGTGTGTGTGTGTGTGTGTGTGTGTGTGTGTGTAAAAACAGATTTAAAACTTTGATCACTTCTCTTTTTTTTTTAATTTCTTTTTTTTTTCGGTACCGGGGATTGAACTCAGGGGCGTTCTACCTCTGCGCTACGCCCCCGGCCCTATTTTTTGTGCTTTATTTTGAAACCGTGTCTCACGAAGTTGCGGAGTGCCTCACTAAGGAGAGAGAGAGAGAGACAGGGGGAGAGAGAGAGAGACAGAGAGACGGAGAGAGAGAGCGAGAGAGCTGAGGCTGGCTGCGAACCCAGATCCTCGGATCTCTGCCTCCCAAAGTACTGGGATTACAAGCGTGTGCCACCACGCCCGGCTCTTTGATCACTTCTCTAAGAATGGTTTCTAGTGTTAGCCATATGCAAAGAAAAAAGAAGAAGAAGAAGAAGAAGAAGAAGAAGAAGAAGAAGAGGAGGAGGAGGAGGAGGAGGAGGAGGAGGAGGAGGAGGAGGAGAAAAAACAGATTGCTTGTAAATCTAGGTAAATTAAGAGAGCATTTGTATTTATGGGTGATTTTATGGAAAACTATTCAAAGCAATTTTGAACTGTGCATATTTGCGGCCTTAAGGATAATAGAAAATATATTCAGAAGAAAAGGTAGAGAACATATTGTCTCTCACCAAAGCTAAACTATCTCAGCATACTGGGAAAAAATGACCATGGGGTTGGGACAGTATCCCTCATACAAATATCTATCTGGCTAGGCCAATGAATTATCAATATCAAAGGCACCTATAATAGCGTTGTGCGTATTTAAAAACACTTCACAAATATTAAGGTATTAAGGTGGTTGATGATTTTATATTAAATACTCCAAGTCCAAGACAGTAACAGCCTTTAACTAAAGGAGATCAGAGCATGTGGTCCACTAAGCACAACAAAATACCCCAATCCAAGCTCAACTTCCTGACCAGATTAACTGAAGCCCTCAGACTTACAAATGGACCAGATAAAAAGTTTGTGCTAAATATGTTTTACCTCAAACTTGACTATTCTACATACAATGGGTAGGATTTCGTTTCTAAAAAATTATGAGTCAGAGAAAAAGAAGGAGGAGGAGGAAGACAAGGAGGACGAGGAGAAGGAGGAGGAGGAGAAGAAAATAAGAAGCTGTTACCCCATTTTCAAGAAAAATAGATGATGCAATAGAACTAAATGTAGAGCTGATCCAAATACTGGAATTATCAGTGAGTAACTTATAAACAGCTTTATAGATTGAGAGGAGGAGTCCTGCAGACTGACTGGCAAGTTAAACATGGATAATTTTTAAAAGTTATAATTTAAGAAAAACATATGGGGTTTCTTGAAATTGTACTGAGAGTATACAGCAAGTGAAGAAATGTTTATTTAAGAAAATCTGCTAGCTGGGTATGGTGGTGCATGCCTGTAATCCTAGTACTTGGGAGGCTGAGATAGGAGGCTTGCAGGTTCAAGGTCAGCCTCAACAACTTAGTGAGGTCCTCAGCAACTTAGGGAGACTGTTTCAAAAGTAAAAAGGGCTGGGGGTATAGCTTAGAGGAAGAATACCCCCTGGGTTCAATTCCCGGTACCACAAAAAGAGAGAGAAAGAAGGAAAGGGAAGGAAGGAAGGAAGGAAGGAAGGAAGGAAGGAAGGAAGGAAGGAAGGGGAAAGGAAGGAGGGAGGGAGGGAGGGAGGAAGGAAGGAAGGAAGGAAGAAAGGAAGGAAGGAAGGAAAGAAGGAAGAAAAAATTCACTAAAACTGGATAAGAACAGTGAGTGACATTTAGACATGACCCACTATCTTCCTCCATCCTCCTACCTTAGTGTGCTGGGAAATCCACTCCAGGCATGTGCAGCTATGAACACTGAGCTTCTTTCCCGGGTTCCCAGGTGAGAGTCATGGTATCTTCCCATAAGCTACAGGTACCAGCATTTCTCACCCCTCCCTTCCCCAGCTCCATGTTGCAGAAGCTAATTTCCAGGAGAGGGAAAACATGAGGTCAGAGGCCCCCTGCTTCTTCCCACTTCTCACTCATGGATCAGAAGCTGTATCTCAGGAGCAGCACATTGAGAAGATAGTGCCCCAATCATGCTCACCAACACGGTGGAGGTGCCACACCAGACAAGATAATCAACAAGTTCAAAAGCCACACCCCTGCTTAACGCCCTGCAACTAAAGCAGAAGTGTCACTAAGAGAGGATGGCACAACTGTTCCCACCCCCAGGTCCAGAGCCATGACTCCAATATGTTTCCCAGTGGGAGAACCAAGTGTTAAAGCAGAAAGTTCTGAAGAAAGTGACTTTATCTGAAACAAAGTGTGGGAAAGTTCAAGTTAAGAGCACTCTCAAAAACGGCGGAGGCCTTACTAGAAAGCAAAAAAGAGGGCTGATCAATTCATAAGAGATGTTTTAAGTAAAATGCTGAGAGGAACTAAGATAGACAAGGACCAGGGAGCAAAAATTTATTACAACATCTGCCAGCACATGGGTTGCAGCCATAATGGCATCAGCCCCCACGAAGATCTGCAAAGCTAAAACCAGAAGGGTCAGTTTCAGTGGAGCCAGGTGAAGCCAGCTACTGAAACCCGGTGAGGTCAGCTTGTCTTGGCCATTAGGTTATCTTTAGCACAACATGGCCTCTGCAAAGAAACAAGAAAACAGCCACTGCCCCTGGGGGTAGAAAGTTGCTGCAACCAGTTACTGCCACTGGACTTTACTGTGATCAGATTATATTGTCCTAACAAGATACAAGATAGATTCTAGGCCAGATAATTTAACAAAGAGAACCAGGAAAAGAGAGAGCTAAGAAGTGCCTTTCTGGAGTCAGAACAAATCTGAAACTCTGATCTCAAAAACCACCCCATAAAGGAATTCAAACTTAATTGGATCAGCCTGTGGAGCAATGCATGCCCAGGAGCATCATAAAAAATGAGAGAAAAACAGGCTGGCAATTAGTGGAGCCTAATTGTTGTGTGTGATCAGGGTAACAATCAAAGAGACCCTGGTGGAAACCATTGTCACTTCGGATGACTGCATGTGTGTCTGAGCCTACACCCTCTGAGGGCAACACCACAGGGTACACATGGCCAGGAAAACAAGCTTCAGTAGAATAATCCATGCAGGCATTAAACAACTTGACAAGAAAACAATTGAGGGGTGGGTAGTATCCAGAATGAACAATACACTATCTAAAATTTCTAGTTTTTGACAAAAATTATAATTATATGCAAAGCAACAGAAAGTGTGATCCATATACAGGAGGAAAAGCAGACAACAGAAACTACATGTGAGAGGGACCAGATGCCACATTTGACATTTAACTTTAAAGTTAAATGACGTTATAAATATATTCAGAGAACTAAGGGAAATAATGTTTTAAAAGTAAAGTATGACAATGTTTCTCTGAACAGAAAATATCAACAACAATATCAAAATTACAAAAAAGGGTCAAATGGAAATTCTAGAGTCTAAAAGTACAATAAGTAAAATGAAAACTTTTCTAGAGGAGCTCAAGAGTACAATTAAACTGACAGAAAAACAGAATCAGTAAACTTATAAATTAACAGGAATTACACATACCAAAGAACAGTCTCCCCCCAAAATTATTTTTTGAAAGACCTCAGAGAAATATGGGGGGGCCACTAAGTGCAACAACATACAAGTAGTGGGATGATCTGAGGACAAGAGAGGTGCAGAAGAGCATTAAGAATATTTGAAGAGATAATGATTGAAAACTTCCCAAATTTAATGAAAAAAACATTAATATACATGAAGGACAATAAACTCCTAGTAAATGAATACAAAGAGATCTACAACAGATACATAATAATAGTAAAACTGGTGAAAGATCAAAAAAAGAAGTCTTCAAATCACCAAGAGGGAAAGGACTTCTCCTATATAAGGGAACCTCAGTAAGGTGGCCAGCTGGCTTCTCATCAGAAACTATTGAGACCAGAAGGAAGTGGGACAATATATTCAAAATGCTTAAATAAATAAGGTCCACCAAAAATCCTCAGCAAAATTATCTTTCAAAAAGTAAGGCAAAAGAAAGAAATTCCCAAATAAACTAAAAAAGAAAATGTGTTGCTAACAGATAACCTTACAAGAAATCCAAAATAAAAACAAGTGACACTAGATGGTAATTAGAATTCACACAAACAAGCCGGGCGTGGTGGCACACGCTTGGGAGGCGGAGACCGGAGGATCTGGGTTCGCGGCCAGCCTCAACTCTCTCTCTCTCTCTCTCTCTCTCTCTCCCTGTCTCTTTCTCTCTCTCTACCTAGTGAGGCCCTCCACAACTTCGTGAGACCCGGTTTCAAAATAAAGCATAAAAAAATAGGGCCGGGGGTGTAGCGTGGAGGTAGAACGCCCCTGGGTTCAATCCCCAGTACCGCAAAAAAAAAAAAAGAATTCACACAAACAAATAATACAAAGAGCACTGATAAGGGTAAATCTTTAACTTTAAGAGAAAGTATAAATTCATATTTCTTCCCCTTTCTCTTAGTGGATTTAAAAAGCAACTTCATAAGTAAGTATATAATTGTATTGCTGAGTAGAAAACATATACAAATGTAATATATTTAACAATAATAGTAGGAATGATAGGTAGGAAAAATGTTTTGGAGTAAAGAAATGATTTCAAATGGTAACTTGAATCTGAGGAACAAATAAAGAGAACTAGAAAATGTAAACAAGACTAATATAATACATGCTAGAAATATATACTTTCTTTTCTTCTCCTAGCTTTTAAAAATTATAAATAATAATTATAACAATGCATTTTTGCAGTTGTAACTAAATAGATGAAATATGTGCTATAATAAGAGCCCAAAAGGTAAGAAAGAGGAGTAGAGCTACATGGGAGTAATGTTCCTATATCTCACTGGTATTGTTAATACAAATATTAAGTCAATTCTGATAAGCTAATCCATAGAGAATCCACTAAAAATACAATGAAATAATCAATAAAGAATTTAAAATACTGTACTAGAAAATAATATACAAGCAGCATCATGGGAAAACACGAAATTCCATGGAGACCCCTGAAGAGTTGCAAGGTTTGGGGAAGGGAAACTCACCTCAGAACTTTGGGTCCTTGGTTTTTGTGGTGAAAAAGAATTTCAGCATGCTCCAGTCAGAGAAAGTCAGAGGTTTTATTTACAAAAAGTGGGGATACATGTTCAAGGTAGAACGTGGGTCACTTCAAGAGTGTGAGAGGCCCTTGGGGTCTTTACAATCCTTCTTTTATAGAAGACCTGGAGAGGGGGTGGCTGGGGACACATGGCAGGGATGGGGTGACATGGGGTGGCTGGTCTCCTTTCTTTGGATCCTTAATTCTTGTCATTTCATTGGTGGGTGCTGGGTAATGCCTGGGCTTGACAAATGGTGAAACTTCCTTTGGAATTTTTTTGTTTGCCAAGCATCCCAAGAAGTTTAGGCATGAAGATAGGGTGCTGGGCTTGACAAATGGTAAGATTTCCTTTGGGGATTTTTTTTGTTTGCCAAGCATCCCAGGAAGTTCAGGTGTCAAGATAGGCCATTATGATTAAAAAGTATAGGCCAGGCCTACAGAGGACCTAAGAAAAGAACAAGTCAGAGAGGCCATTATGATTAAAAGCGTAGCCTATTAAGGGCTTTTGCCTAAGAAGGAGCAGACTCTGTAACGTGAAGTAAAGGATTATGAAGTTTCTAGATTTTAAAACTATATTTTCCCTTTCCCTCCCAGTTCGTCTCCTTTCTACCTAATATTTTATTTCTCCTATCCTACCTCAGTAGTATAACTAATATGTTAAATGATGTCATGGAAAAGGTGGACAATATGCCTAAACAGAGAGAAATTTCATCAGAGAGATAAAAATTATAAGAAAGAATCCAGTGAAAATGTAAAAAGTGTGTCACAAGACATGAGGACTCCTTCCATCTGTACACTCGACAAGTAGGCCATCGGATATGCATAGTCCATGCTTACTGGGTTTATTACTATCTTTAGAACATAGTGTTTTTATGTCCATCAGAAATGGATGAACACTTTTATCTGCAGCAAGCATCCATGTCAACACTTAGGCACTTAGGACTCCAAAGTTCCAAACTAATGGGTGTGATCTAGTTGATGGTAAAAGTAAACTTAGAAAAGATAATTATCTCTCTGAACCTCTATTTTCTCATCTGTTACAGGTTCCCTCTCTGGGTTAATGGATTTAAAAAATGATATTCCTTCTGGTCAGAACAGACCCTCTTGAACTGGGCTTGGAAAACAGGGGGCATCTTCCTCAAGCAAAATTCTTCCCTTTCTCCAACAAGTGCAGTCTCACCAGGGCCAATGGTTAGCTCGCAGAGCATGAGCTGGCTGGATTTAAGGCTCCACTCATGACTTGGGTGCACTGTAGTGCAAACTACCTAACACTTGCTGGTTTTGCCTATTCTCAGAAGATAAGATTACAAGGCACCATCACATAGTACTCTCTGGAACTATAAGAGCCCTGTCACCTCACTGCTGGGCAGCTCAATTCCCCCACACACACACACTTTAGGGCTGGCAGGATCTATTGACTGTCATTGTTTAACCTCCTTCCTTTCAAATCCTTCCTCGGACATTATGTAAAATTCCCACAATTACATTGTCAAAAGCCAAGCCCTTGAGGCCAGGCGTGGTGGCACACACTTGTAATCCCAATACTTTGGGAGGTGGAGACCAGAGGATCCGGGTTCGCGGCCAGTCTCAGCTCTCTCTCTCTCTCTCCCTGTCTCTCTCTCTCTCTACCTAGTGAGGCCCTCCGCAACTTCGTGAGACCCGGTTTCAAAATAAAGTATAAAAAAATAGGGCCGGGGGTGTAGCATGGAGGTAGAACGCCCCTGGGTTCAATCCCTGGTACCGCAAAAAAAAAAAAAAACAAGCCCTTGAATTACTTGGGAGCTGGGAGTCAAAATGGTAGCCTCTCATGTTTAAATTCTGCCCAGAGAGAAGATATATGAAAGGTACTGAAACTGTTGGATTTGGGAGACTCAAAAGAGCATTAGGAAGTTGAAGTCTGGGTCTCAGAGAAGTCTGAGCAGAAATGGTTGGTTTAAGCAGCTGTAATATACAGGGTGTTCTTTCTAGAATTACTCATCTAATTCATTGCCCTTGTTCCTACAACTGCCACAAAGAAGAGCAGTTTAGGCAACACTCTGAAGTTTAGCAAAGGGAACTGTCCCCCAATTCCTATCCAAATAGTCTCATCTTTTGAATACAACTGAGATTTGCCAAATGAAAAGCATTCCAAATCCCATATGACCACTCTAGATTGGTTCCCTGGCACAATGTAAACACTGCTGCATTTACGTTGCAGGGAAATGATCTTTCCGAGTGAAATGATCTATAACCAGAGAAAGAGAGCCTCGGGATGTTTAAAATGCACGTGGCCATCTTGTGAAGAAATTGCACAAAAATGTAAGGAAGGACTTGTCAAAGTTGATGAAGGACCAGGGCGTGCATCGCTGCCTCTGGGCTTTCAGGACAGCTCCACTCACACTCACCTCCCTCCCCACTTCCTCTCTCCCCTCAGGAAACATGGTTTCAGAGATGGGTTAGAAGTAATTGGGATAATAGAAATCTTACAAAAGTGTGTTTCCTTTTTCCAGCTCCTCCCACATCCCAAGAACATGCTTCCTTGAGTTCCACAGTGAAAACAGGCAGAAACTAAGTCTGTGGGATTCCAGGGGGCAGAGAATGGAATTCATTTTTGTCTGCCTTATTGACTTCCATAGCTCAATTGGGATTTGTACACACAATTTGATTTCTGTAATGATGATAATGGAAGAGAGGATTTGGGATCTTCTAGGATAGTAAATAACCCACAGTGAACACCTACAATTGACTAAGAGCAGAGCTAATCTTTGAGGAGCTGACAGCAGCGTTTGACTCCACTGCGAAGGGCCTCTTTGACTTTGTCATTGCGGAGGGTGAAGATGAAAGGGTTCAGGAAAGGGGTTACCACACAAACCAGGAGTGATGCTACCCTGTTGTAGTCGGCTGCCTGCGTCTGCCTGGGTTTCACGTAGAGGAACAAGCAGCTGCCGTAGCCGATGATAACAAAGGTGAAGTGGGAGGCACAGGTGGAGAAGGCTTTGCTCCGGCCAGAGGCTGAGGGGATCCTGAGGATGGTGGAGATGATGTAGGTGTAGGAGACGATCGTGGGGACCAAAGAACCAATGATAATGAAAACAGCCATTAAAAAAAGAACAAACTCAGTGAAAAGAGTGTCATCACAGGATAGCTTGAGAAGTTGTCCTCGGTCACAGTAAAAATGGTCTATCAGATTCGATTGGCAGAAAGTAAGCTGAAACGTGGCATAGACTGGCCAGATTTCAGAAAGGAATCCAAACACCCAAGACAGAATTACTATCCAGACACAGGTGCGGCTGTTCATAATGATGTCGTACCTCAGAGGGTTACAGACAGCCACGTAGCGGTCCACAGCCATCGCTCCCAGCAACGCAAACTCTGTGGTCCCCAGAGCAAGGTACAGGAAGAGTTGGGCAACACATCCAGTCAGAGATACTGTCTGCATCCCAGGGAGCAGCAGTCCCCAAAGCATCATGGGGACAATTATGGTTGTGACCAGGATCTCTAGGACAGAGAGGTGGCCGAGGAAGAAATACATGGGGGACTGGAGACGTTTATCAACACAGACAATCACAATAATGACCATGTTTCCCATTAATGTCACTGAGTAGAAGAAAAAAAATATAGCAAAAAGAATGTGGTGTAGTTGTTGGGAACCAGGGAAGCCCAGAAGGCAGAATTCAGTGGCACTAGAGTGATTGTCCATCACTTAGTTCTTGCTTCTGCTTCTTGTGAGACCTGGAAATCAAAAGAGAGGTAGTGATGTGTGCATGTATGAACGTATCACTTTGAATCTCACTCACTATGATGTATAATTACAATGCACCAATAAAAATATTTGTAAAAAGAGAAAGGTAGCATTTCTCCACCTGGTCCCACACAAGAGAGAAAGAAGAAAGATTTAGATGAGGAACTATTTCCAATCTAATGATCAGATGACAGGTCCCTGCTACCGTGGTAACTATTGTTACCCCGAGTCTGTAAGGGAGGCTCCCATTTTACTGTGAACGGGTGAAGATGCCTTTTTCTCTATTGCTGTGGGGGAGCCTTCCTTATCCTTTACTCCACTGGACATGTCCTCTTCCACGGAGCAGAGGATAAGATCTTTTAAATAGGCCAGTTTTGAGGCTGCATCAATCAGGTCCCTCTGTCCCTGGGATCATCCTCCTATTCACTCTTAGGCTAACTGCACCAGAAGACACAAAGGTTTTCCAGATGGTGTTCAAAGGGTGGAACTTGAGCCAGGCATGGTGACCCACCCCTATAATCCCAGTACTTGGGAGGCTGAGACAGGAGGATCGCAGGTTCAAGGACAGCCTCAGCAAGTAGTTAGACTCTCATTAGCCTAGTGAGACCCTGTTTCAAAAGAAAAATAAAATATGGCTGGGGGTATAGCTTGGAGGTAGAATGCCCCTGGGTTCAATCCCTAGTACCACACACAACAACAACAAAACTAAAGGGTAGACTTTGGACCCCAGCCTTTGACAGTGACAGTAGTACAGAAATCCATTGTTGGTGTCTAGGAGCAGACTCCTGACTCTTTCTAGATTTAAAAACTGATAACATGCCCTAAAAGTAATTTTTTTCTTAGCCTCATTTTCTACCTTAATATTAAGACTCCCTGACCTTTGGCCAACAAAGCCTGAGAAACTGGTTACCGCCTCTGGACAAATCCTGCGAAACTGGTTCCCGTCCCTGAACAAAGCCCGTGAAACTGGTTCCCGCCTGTACACTCAGCCCATGCCCCTAGACCTACCCCCTTGCTTCTAAATAAGGAAAAATTTACTATGATTGGTTGACTTAAAGCATAACCTGTGAACTCTGCTTCTGCTCTCTACAAAAGGAAACTGTGAGCTGTACAAGGGGCTGCCATTTCTGCCCCTGCTGGAGAGCAGTAGCCCCGTGGTAATAAAGCCTCACCTTAACTGAATCGGTGGTCTCGAAATTTTCTGTTCCTCACTTGTTGTTTAACATTTGGAGGGCCCAGCGAGATATTTAGAGACCCCCTCCTCAGGCCTTGGATGGTGCCCCAGGGATGGGAGGACCGGACGGACTCCAGAGAACAGGCGGTAGCTGCCTGTCCCCTCTTCAAGGAACAACACTTGGCGGAGGCATCTGGTGAGTTGACTTTTCTGAAGAGGATCAGAGTTGGTTGGATGTGACCAGTAACCCTGGTCTCCAGAGGTCTGGGGAGACATTTCCAGCCTCCTGGTTTCTGGTTTCTGGTTCCCAGGATTTGTTTCATTTTTGTTTGGTCATTTGTGTTTTCTTTGTTTCATTTTTTGTCTCTGTTCATAGTTTTGCTTGTTTGTTCATTTATGAAAGTTGTTTTCGCCAACCACGTGGCCAGGCCAGGCTGGGCCAGGCGGCGGCAGCCGAGGCTGCCCAGTGCAATGGAGACCAGGCCCTAATTCCGATGGTTTTTCGTGGGAAATGGTGATATGTGCAGCTACTGGATTTATTGCTGTTCTCTTGTTTTGTGGAGAAGTTTTCAATCAGTTAGAAACCTGTTTTAGTAGGGAAGAGAAAAAGCTTGCTCTAAAACTTTCTGTGCAAATTAAAGGAAAATGTAAACTTTAAACTGCCTTTATAAAAATAAGTGCTTGTTTCATACTGCAGCTAAGCCACATGGACACTTTTGAATTTTGCCTTAAAGTATTAAAAGGAAACAGTGCCATTTACTGGAGATAGAAATTGTTTACCTAACATGTGCTTTGTTTTACAGAGAAGAAATACCAGAAATCTCTTGTTCTTAATTTTTAAGAGCGTTCAAATTACTGGGGTAAGATATCAGGGCTATTGTTTTTTAAAAAAAAAAACTTTTTGTTTTATTTTGTTTTGTTTGTTTGTCTGTTTGTCTTTTCGGTAGGGGCTAGACATTGGGACTAGCACCCTAATAGTTTTTTTGTGTTTTGTGTCATTTGTCTTAGTTGTGTTTTTTTCTCTCCTTTTGTCTTTTTCTTAAAGCGTGCAAAAGTTACAAGATCATGGGTGATTCAGTATCTATCCCTGAGAACGTATCCCTGAGTACATATTAAATAAGTAAAAGGCAAAAGACTTAGAATATAAGAGGAAACTCTATAGAGATTCAATGTCTGGCAAATTAAAGCTATATGGTACCAAAATTAGCTTGTATAAAAGAGAGCTCATAAAATAAAAAAAATGTATCCAAATATTTTTTTGTTCACGTGATTTAAGTTTTTAACAAATAGGTTTAAGTGTGTTGATAAAATAAAAGTAAGGATTAAGAGATATTTTTTCCAGATTAGCCAATTAATATTATATTGTCTGTTTAAATTACAACATTCTTTTTTTTAGAATTTTTATTTTGTTAAAGTAATGGCTTAGAGTGCTGACTGGCTATTAAAATGGATAAATTAGGTAAAGTGGTTTAATGGTTTATCTTTAAAAATAAATCTAGATTGTGTATAAGTAAGTTAAAAGCTGAACATCAACTGCTAAATATGAAGTAATCTTGGCTTACCATCAGCAAAAGACTATGTTTGGTTCTATTAAATGTGTTTTTATTTATGTCAGGGGCAGTTTAAGATTGCATTCCGTAGGATTACTAGCAAGGGTGATAATTTTAAGGCATCCAAATGTCTTTCCTACTGGATTTCCCACCAGAGCTTAATTTTTTAGTTTAAAATTTGCCATCTTGGGCTTCACCTAGCTCCACGTGTTTGGAACTGGGTGACACCATCTTGGGTTTCATGTGGTTACTGGGTGACACTATCTTGGTTCCCACATGACTGGGTGGTGCCATCTTGGTTCTCAGTTAGGGCTGGGTGGTGCCACCTTTTATACGGGGTTTCTTTTTAGCCACTGGGAGAGGCCCTCCTTTGATTACCTCAGAAGGGGGGTTGTAAAAAGCCTTATTTTCTTGTTACTAGTCTTAGCCAAAAGCAGTCTTCAAAGACATAGGCCTGCTCCTATGTTATTCATATTTAAAACAATGAGATTTTCTGCTCTTAGTGACATTTACTCAAAAATTTATTTTAAAAAGATTTTTATAAAAATAATCTTTTATGTGTACCTAGAAAGCTGCATTTTAGCAGAATCAGGGTTCATAACTTTGGGTTACTATATTGGATACCATAATACCTGTGACCATAGATGTGTATGTATCTGAAAACTAAATATGCTATGTATTTAGGTTCATCTAAATATTTTATTAAAAACTTATAAAATTAAAGATTTATGGGTTTCTTGTACATACAATCTAGCTGATGGGTTTTAAGTGATCTCTTTATACAATGTGCATTGTATTTATACCTTGAGTTACTAAACTTCTGTCATCTGTTTAGTACCATTAAAAAATTCATCATTAAGACCTGGTTTACATCTTAACTAAAATTATCAAAGTTCCCCTTGACTAAGTGTCTTATTATATAAGAAAGATACAACTGTCTATCAAGTAATAAGCTTATTTCTAATTATTAATGCTGTTCTCTAAGCTTATAAAAAGTCTAAAACTATTCTTTGATTTTTTTTCTATGCTGTCAGCCTACATAGATCTGTAATTATAGTTATATTACTGAGCCACAAATTCTATATTTCATTCCAATGGTTAAATTAATATATATGTTAAGATTATGTTATGGTCAAGTTGATATATATTAGGTTAAGGTTATATTAAGGTTAAGTTAATATATGTTGACTTCTATATAACTATACTGTTAATTATTACTGACTTCTTTACAAGCTAAATATATTCATGTTTTCTAAGTATCTTCTAAAATGTAAAACTTAAGAAAATACTTTGTCCTCTAATCAAAATTGTTGATAGTAATTTTTTAAAGTTTTATATTTGTGTATTTCTAAATTGTATTATGATCATCTTTAAGCAAAGATAAATTGAGATGTTAAAATACTTGGCATTCCAAATCGTGCCACTGATTATTAAAAAATTGGGTAATTATATACATATGTACTTCATAAGTAATTAATATGTATCTATGTATAGTCAAATTTAAATGGGAAATGAAATATATTGAGTACATGCTCCTTTTTTCTACGACTGAACCAGTCTAGTGTTAAAAAGTTGTGTCAATTTTCAGAGGACCCTGATCTATTTATAAATGGGTTTCAAAGCCTGGCTATTATGTTTGATCTAACATGGGCGGATCTTCATGTGAGCCTGTCCACTTGCTGCACTCCTGGAGAAAAGGCTCGTATACAGGAAGCAGCAAGGGCATATGGTAATAAAACCTATGTCCAAGACCAGAGGCAGCCTAAAGGAAAGAGGCTATTTTTGGCAAAACCTTAACTAAATTATCAAAGCGAGAGTGAGGACTTTAGCAAATGGAATCATATAGTCACATGTTTAATTAAAGAAATGAGGAGATGTGTAAATAAGGCAATTAATTATGATAAGATGAGAGCAGTAACACAAAAAACAAATAAAAATCCTGCTATGTTTCTGGGACACTTAACTAAGACCCTTCAGAGGTATATTCATATTGACCCAGACTCACATGAGAGGCAGATATTATTGGAGACCTCAGACTCTCATCAATCACCTTTTAAATTTGGCCTTTGGGGTTTTCAACAACAGAGACAAGATAGACAAAATTAAAAACCAGAAGAGACAAATATGGGCATAAGGACAAGCCCACTTAATTGCCCTGGCATTGGGCAATAAGTCCCTGCCCCCTCAGAGATACCCAAAGGCTCCTGCCAGAGAGAGGGAAGAAAACTCAAAGTCTGGCACCTGCCATTATTGCAAAGAGCCTGGACATTGCATTGAGTCAAGGATTGTCCTAGCCGGAGTCCATCTGCATCTGGGATGTGCCCCCTCTGTAAAGAGGAAAAATATTGGAAGTGTGATTGCCCTTGCCTCTGAAGGGAAGTGAGGTCATCTGCTCCCATCATGGCTGCCCTCAAAGACTGAGGAGGCCTGAGGCTCAGCAAGGCTCCCTCTGATCAGACCTCTAACCAGTTGGACAATAGAAGAGCATGGGTGACTCTTGACATGGCAGATATCAATTTTCTTTTAGATATGGGGCTCAATCATCTGCTGTGTTTGTCTCTCCTAGGCCTTTTCTAAAGAGACATGTATTGTAACTGGGGTTGATAGCACCCCCAAGGCCAAAAGATTTGCAATGCCTTTAACTTGTAGATTTAGAGAGCTAATCTTTACCCAAGCCTTCTTAGCTCTCCCAGAGTGTCCCACCATTGTTAAACTACAGGAACACAAATCCTAGATTCTTATGACTAGAATTAAAACCTGTGCCTCTTAAGGTTTTACAGAATCAAGGCTCTGAAGTCAGCAATAAGCCTGCAGATGCTAAGACCTGTGAATGCTCTACCTGTAAGCCTTTAGGAGATTTAAAGATATTATTCAAAACCCAAAAACTAAATCAGGACAAGTTTTAATTTTTTGCTTTTTCCTTATATCTATTATCTATTATGTCTATCCAGACCAAAGGTGCCTGTTTCATTTGTGGGCTAGAACCCACTTCCAGCTCATCTGGATTACCGTAATAGATGTTGCCCTTACAAAAAGATGATTGGTTAACATCTTAGTGGGATAAAATTCTCATTTTCTGGGCCAGTATACTTTATATCAGAATTCTCTTCTGTTGTTTGGTTTGCTGTTGTCAGGGGATAATATCTCACATGTTTATGCCTTCTTTTCCAGAACATTGGAGGATAATAGTTCCACAGCCAATCAAAAACCCTGGCCTTCCTGCATCTCCTTTAGATCAGTTAAGATGAGACTTTCGGTTTCTTGGATAGGCAGGGTCCACAGTCCCTTGTAAACTGAGAAGAAATTACAGAAGTCAGACCTTTACCCTTCAGCACCCCTTAAGATTAAGAGACCAAAGTCTCAGAGGGGGGGAATGATGAGGTAGGATAGAAGAAATATTAGTCAGAAAGGAGACATTGGGAAGAAAAATAGAGATTTAAAATTTTACAAGTTCATAATCTAACTCCACCCTATAGGGTGTATTCATCAGGCAGAAGCCTTAATGAGTCCACATCCTTAATTGCTCCTCTCCACACCTGAGATACTTAATGTAAATAGGGTGGGTGAGGAGGACAAAGGTCACGCCCCACCACCTATCTGTTGCCAGGGAAACCTGAAGGTTAAGAGGAAGGCCTGCCTTCCACTGCACGACCCTACCTCCTCCCTTTGCTAGGACCCATCTCTGCCATCTGTTTACTTGCATTAATAGGACCTTGTTTCTTCAACTGCTTAACTAATTACCTCCAGAAGAGGTTACAATCCATCAAACTTATGGTGCTCTACAGCCCAGCCCATTACCTACCCATACCCCAGGAAGAACAAACAGAAGCCTTTTTCTCAAGGGTTTGAGAAAGATATATAAAAGGAGTAGGGAATGTGATAACATGCCCTAAAAGTAATTTTTTCTTAGCCTCGTTTTCTACTCTAATATTAAAACTCCCTGACCTTTGGCCAACAAAGCCTGCAAAACTGGTTCTTGCCCCTGGACAAAGCCCATGAAACTGGTTCCGCCTGTATGTTCAGCCCACACCCCTAGAACTACCCCCTTGCTTCTAAATAAGGAAAAATTTACTATGATTGGTTCATTTAAAGCATAACCCACAAACTCTGCTTCTGCTCTCTATAAAAAGAAACTGAGCTGTACAAGGGGTTGCCATTTCTGCCCCTGCTGGAGAGTGGTAGCCCCGTGGTAATAAAGCCTCGCCTTAACTGAATTGGTGGTCTCGAAATTTTCTATTCCTTACTCATTGTTTAACAAAAACCTTCACATTACAGAGCATCAAGACCTCCATATAAGAACTCTGTAGCATGGGGTAATTTCCCAAAGCAGATCCATTCTTCTCTAATTTTGTTTTCCTTCAAAAGTCCTCAGAAGGACAAACAGTACCTGGCACTGACAAGGAATAGACTTTAGGTGGTCAGATGCTAGAATATCAGTCTTCCTACCTCTCATATCATTTATTCCAATACTCAAATATCACCACTTTTTCTGATCACCCTACACAAAACAGGAAGGAAGTTTATTATTGGATTTCAGTTTTCTTCATAGCACTTGTTATTTCCTGGTATCATATGCCTAATTGTTTATTTCATTCTTTCACTTAATACTGAACAAACACAGTCATGAAACAAAAATCCCTGCCCTGTGGAATTGCTACTCCAGGAGGTGAGGGCTAAATCACACCCAAGAAAAGCAAATAAAACACATAAACTAGTATATTAATCATGCAATAGAGAAAAATAAAACAAGGAAGAAAGGAAAGAAGTTTGATTTCATTTATTTATTTTTCACCTATGACATTAGAATTACATAAATTCCATAGTCGGGCATGGTGGTGCACACCTGTAATCCCAGAACTTGGGAGGGTGAGACAGGAGGATCACAGGTTTGAGGACAGCCTCAGCAACATTTCTAGACTTTTAGCAACCTAGTGAGTCCCTGTTTCAAAACAAAAATAAAGAAAGGACTGGGAGTCTATCTTGGAAGTAGAATGCCACTGGATTTAATCCCCAGTACCACAAACAAACAAACATGCAAAGAAGAAACCCCAAAGAATATAAATTCCATGAGGGCAAGGATGCCTTCTTCAAAACCATATTCCAAGACTGGTATATAAAATTTATACACATGCACACACACACAACACACACATATACACACACACAACACACACATATACACACACATGTGTGTATAAAAGATATACATGTGTGTGTATAAAAGATATACATGTGTGTGTATAAAATATATGTGTGTGTAAAATATATATACATGTGTGTATAAAATATATACATCAATATAAATATATAAATATACACATTTATGTGTATGTGCATAAAATATTCTTGAACCAAATAAGTAATGCTGAAAAGTTCTGTAGATGATGGTTGTATGGATGTGTGATATGTGGATAAATGATGCTGGTTTTGACCAAGATGTTCAGTACTGTTAGGCAGCTGTGCCATGTCCTGTATGGGGCCAGTCACAGAGATGAAAGTGCTTTCTGCTATACAGGAGGGATTCGGGGCTCAGCCCATCCCCTAAGCTACTGCTCAAGCTCCAGCTGTCCTGGTTCTAGGAGACAGCCAGGCCAGAGCTTCCTGTCCTTACAGGGGAGAGCCCTAGAGAAGGCACTCACCTGGGAGACCCATCTCTCTTCTAGTCTCCTCTGGGCTGGGCCGAGGCGAGCAGTCTGGCTAGTACTGTCATGTGGGCTGCTTTCTCTGCTGTTGGTGAAGGAGGAAACTGTCCTCAGGAGGAGCTTAAGAAGAAGTCCAGTAATAATAGTGCTGTACAGAATTGAAGCTCTACTTCTTTCTCCTTCTCTCCCCATCCCTCCTTCCCAAGGGGACCTAGTCACTGAGGTACCTCCTCTTAATTAACACAGGTTCAGGGACTCCCTAAGCAATCAGCCTGGGGAGAGCAGAAACAACTTTTAGTTATTTCTATTTTTGACCAATTAAATGTTAGAACTTTTGAAAGTTTCCATTGAGTGGGAAAACCTGAAATTTTACCGGTCAGGGACTTCTTGATACCAGGGCTGTCTCCACTGAGGCCTCAAGTCTAGGTTTTCAGAAGATGTCTCAGACTCTACGCAGTTTACCTTCTTTCCTCTTTATCCCATGCTCTTCCTGGGATCCTCCTAGTTACTCAGAGACCAAATCAGCTCCTCCCTCCAATAGGAGATACCACAACCAGCCTCTACAGCATGCATCCACATCCCCCAAAGCCTGCATATTGGCTCAGTCAGTCAAAGCCAACTTTACCAAAAATCCCTTCCAAAGCCTGATGATTCCTCCACACATTTTACAGAAGCAGCTGTTTTCAGTACTGTGGTTACTAGAGTATGCTCTAGAAGGTTCTACCCCTAGGCTTCACTCTATGAGATGTCTCAGGGTTTCACTCTTCTGAGCATGTGTGCACCTGTGTGCATTCAAACAAGGTTCTTTTGCAGCCACTTCTTTCTATGGTGGTCCCTGATTACCAGCTGGGCCACTTCAAAGCAGCCAAAGCAGACGGAGGCCTCTGCAGGCAGCTATATTCACAACCTGGAAGAAATGACAAAATGTAAATTGGAAATCTGCTTGGTGCTGGAGAAGACAGAAAAAAAGTGAGAGTTATAAAACATTTATCTGGGTTTTGGTCTTCATTTTAAGTATGCTTGTTAAATCTAAGAATGTCAATTGGTGCCTAAGGGTATAAATTGGGAATAATTTTCCTTCCCAATTTCTTAAATTGCACAGACCCAACCAGTTTGCTGTATAATTTTAGAGAAAGTTTCTAAGCATAGGTCTGAATATTCTTTTAAAAAGAATGCTGCGGAAATATGTTTTGCAACCTTTTCTCTCTCTTTAACAACATATAAAAGATAACTTCCCATATGAAAAACATTGCCCTAGCTCTTTATATAGATGTCTTATTCTTTTTAAATACTTTTATTGGTACATTCTAATTATGCATCATGGTGAGGTTCAAAGTCATACAAGCAAACATGCACACAGGTCTTGGAGTATGTCCCCCTCGACACCCACCCCTCCCCATACATGTTAGTGAGATTGGTAGCACTACCTTCAAACCTGGGTATAGCACAATTAGAACTGTTTCTTTCATCAGTTCTTCCTTTTCCACTCTGTTATGGTCAGATAAGGAATGACTCCTGAAGAGCTCAGACTGGTAACCTAGGCTGGTGGGGTGTGGCTGGAGAAGGTGGGTCCCTGGGGGTGTGGCCTTAGGGATTGTGGGTTTTTTACACCCCCAACCCTATTTTTTATTCTTTATTTTGAAACAGGGTCTCACGAAGTTGCATAGGGCCTCACTAAGTAGCTGAGGCTGGCCGCGAACCCGGATCCTCAGGTCTCAGCCGCCCAAGTACTGGGATTACAAGTGTGTGCCACCACACCTGGCTAGGACTGTGCTTGTGCCTTTGAATCTGCTTGCTTGCTCTCTCTTGCTTCCAGCCTCAATGATGTGAGAGCAGAGCCTTGCTCTCTCCGTCTCTCCACTTCCTGCTACCATGCCCTGAGCTCCAGACCCTGGACTCACATGGACTGAACCTGGAATCCCAAAAAACTGTGGGAAATAAATCTTGCTTCCTCTAAGTTTTGTGGTCAGTTATTTTGGATTACATCAGTGAGAATGTTGGCGGAAACTCCCTCCCTACCTCCAACTCCCTATCCCTTCCACTATTCTACTGGTAACTCTCCCGGATTGGTTTTTGTTTTTCTATTTTTATTATGAAATATTATGCTCTAGATATTCTTAGACATTTATAAATGCATACACCAATGTATTTCTGGAAAAAAATCCCTGTAGTTGAAATTTCTAGGTCAAGATATAGATGTATTGAAGGTGCTGCTTTGTATTGGCATCAAATTATACTCCAAACATTCTAGATTGACTCACATGGTTTCTAAAACTGTATTATAGGAGAGCTGTTTCCTGACCTGGTATGAACTAGAGGTATAATTAAGATTTAATCTTAATTTTAAATTGTAGAGAACAAAATAAGATACCTCAAAAAATCAACTGAAAAACCTGGCAAAATTAAAAACTTCCTGAAAGATAAAAATTACCTAAACTGATAAAAAATAAATAGAACAACTGAATATTCCTAAATATGTCAAATAAATTGAATTCATAGTTAGGAACCTTCCTATACAGACTACAGACCTACATCCAAATGTCTTTACTGGTATGTCCCATCAAATATTTAAGAAAGAAATACTACCTATTCTATAAAATCTTCTAGAAAATTGAGAAGGAACTCTTTTCAATTGATTTTATAAGGCCAGCATTATCTTGACAGCAAAGACTTCACAAAAAAATAAATCTACAAATCAATATCCTGATGAACATAGATGCAAAATTCATTAACAAAATATTATAAAATTAATTCTAGAAATATGTAAGGAAGATACTAACATAGAAAATTGGTGATTTTATACTAGAAATGTAAGGTTGATTTAACAGCAGGAAATTAATCAATGTAATTCATTGTGTTAACAGAATCAAGGGGGGGGGACATTGATCATTTCCATGGGAGAGAAAAAGCATTTGACACAAATCAATATCCATTGATTTACAACTGAGCAATCTAGGAACAAAAGAGTTTTTACTTGATAAACATAATCTGTGAAGAAACCTGGCACTAACAACAAACTTACGAATGAAAGACTCAATATTGTTCCTACAAAACCAGGATTAAGACAAGGATATCTACGCTCACCATTTCTATTTAACTTTATGCTGGAAGTCCTTACCAATTCAATAAAGCAAGAAAATGAAACAAAAAGCTTACTGTTAAGAAATAAATAAAATACTTTGTTTAAAGATGACACATAGTCAGGTATGATGGCACATGCTTGTAATCCCAGTACTTGGGAGACTGAGACAGGAGGATCACAGACCAACCTCAGCAACTTAGTGAAATCCCGTTTCAAAATAAAAAATAAAATTAGTCTGGGGGTGTAGTTCTGAGGTAGAATGCCCCTGAGTTCAATCCCCAGTACCCCCACACACACAAAGGTGACACACTCCCATATGTTGAAAATCCTAAGACATACACTAGAACTAATAAGTGGCATTATTAAAGTCACAGGATAAAAGGTCAATATATAAAAATCTAGGGCATTGCTATATACTAGCAATAAACATTGGAAGCATTGGGAATTTAAAAATACAGCTTGCAATAATATTCAAAAGCTTGAAAAACTGAAGAATATATTTAACAAGGTATACATAAGACCCATACACTTAAAATGTCAAAACATTAAGGGAAATTGCAGACCTAACTAGATGGTGAAATATTCTATTTTCATGAACCAGAAGACTCAATTTTGTTAGAACGTAAATTCTCTCCAAATTAGTCTATTGATATTAATGCAATTTCAACACAAATCCTGAAAAAGTTTTTGTTAATATGGAAAAGCTGTCTGTAAAACCTATAAGCAAATTTGAAGAACCTGGAAGAGCCAAAACAGCCCTGAAGCCAAGTTAGAGGTTGGGAAGGCTCACAAATACTTAATTTCAAGACTTATTATAAAGGCCACAGTAATAAAGACAGTGAAGTTTGGGCATAATATCATGCAGATAAAGGAACATACAGACAAATAAGAAAGAGACTCAGACTCAGACCCAAACACCTTTCTTCAATTGCTTTTAAGCACACTAAGTGCTGATGAAGACGAGGAGCAACTAGAAGTCTCACGCATCACTGGTGGGAGTGTACAATGGTAGAAACAGCAACAATTAAACACACACTTACCATACCTACCCGTAGTGTCACTCATGTGAGAGGGAAAAGATTTCAGCATGCATTTTCATTCCTTTGGATTTGGTTTTTCTCATCTGTAGTATCGGTGCTTTGACGTACATAGTGTGTAATTTTTATTCCATCTCTACATTGACCAAAGTTGAGAAGTAGGGATGGAGCTAGCCCTGGGGTCTTCCTAATAGAGGGCCTGGCTTCTCAGCCTCCAATGAGCTCCCTGTGCATTTCTCTTATGATGGAACCCTTGATAAAGCCAACTTTTTTTTCTTTTGTCAAAATCACCTCTTTTTCTCTAGCTAACATCAAATGTCATTAAAGGCCACACCAACTCCAGTACTCAAACTCATCCTAGATTACCCTGAGTTTGACTTTTCCACTGGAGACACAGATGAAAGGAGAAGTCGTCAAGGGCCAGAGAAAGGTGACCTAGCAGAATAAGTTTATCACTCTGATACAGTATTACACTAATAATAATTTACATATATTATCATAGATAGGGTCATCACCCGTGAAATAGGTCCTTATTCACAGGGGGGAATGAGAAAGAGCAATCAATCCTTTACATGTCTGTTATCAAAGCTTCCCATCTGACCACCATATACCCTGAATAAGCTTTGTGTGTGTGTTTGGGGGGGGGTAACTGGGGATTGAACCTAGGTGCATTCTTCCTCCAAATACTTTTTATTTTTTGTGTTTGAAAAAGAGTCTCCCTAGGTTACTGCAAGTCTTGGTATGATGCTGAGACTCTCCTTGAACCTGCGATCCTGATCCTCTTGTCTTAGCATCCCAAGTACTGGGATTACAGGAGTGCACAACCACGCCTGGCTCTAAGTAAGCTTTTAAAACACAGACCAGGAGGAAGATTTAAGATGGCGACAGAATAGGAGCCCCTGAACGAGCTTGTCTCAAAATAGTCTCAGAATCACCTCAGAGGCTCAGAACTAAACAACATCGCAAAGACACAGAAGAACCAAAACCCAAAATCCAGTAACCCGAGTGTGAATACACAGACACAGAGTCTACCAGCTACAGATTCCCACAAAAAACTGCAATCCCATGTCAGCAGGATTGATAAGGAGCCATCGTACCCTGGACCATACAGTCGGGGCCCCCGGCGCTGCAGACAGATTGGAAGAAGAAACTGGAGCAGAATTCTGTGAGTGGTGTGGCCATCACAGCAGCAGAGCATGAATACCCTTCAAAGGCTGTCCTAGTGGGGACTCTTGCCACAGCCACGCACCTCCCCTCCACCAGGCTACAAGCCCACGTGATCCCTGGGACTCTGCATCAGAGCCCCACGCCAGCCAAGATCCAGGTGGCCCCCTCAACCCGAGTCCCACCTAGGCAAGCCGCACCTTCCTGTACGACCTAGGTGCCCAGCCGCACCGTCCCACACGTGACCAGGGCGACCTCCGACCCGCGCCCCACCAAGGCCAGCAGTGCCGTCCTGTGCTACCCAGGTGGCCAAACGTGCAGTCCCGTGCGAACCAGGGAACCAGTTGTGCCATCCTGTACGACCAGGGTTGCCAGCCGAGACCCAGGCGCCCCCCCACCCCGCGCCCTGCCTAGGCAAGCCACGCCGAACCGCACAACCCAGGCGGCCAGCCGCCTTCATGCACGACCAGGGCACCCCCTCCCACACCCCGCCTAGGCCAGGAGTGCCATCTGGTACAACCCAGGCGGCCAGCCACGCCATTCTGCACCACCACGGTTGCCAGCCGAGACCCAGGCGCCCCCACCGTGCCCCACCTAGGCCAGCAGTGCCATCCAGTACGACCCAGGCGACCAGTCGCATGATACCGCGCGACCAGGGTGGCCAGCCGCACCCTGCCTAGGCCAGCTGCGCGATCCCATGTAACCCAGGCAGCCAGCCATGTGGTCCCGTGTAACCCAGGCGGACAGACACATGATCCCGTGCAACCCAGGTGGCCAGTCGCGCTATCCCGCGCGACCAGAGCAAACAGCCACACCCTGCCTAGGCCAGTCGCGCCATCCTGTGCAACCCAGGCGGCCAGCCTTTCCGCGCGACCAGGGCGAACAGTTGCGCCCCTCCTGGGCCAGCTGAGCCTTCCCATACAACCCAGGTGGCCGGACGCGTGGTCCCATGCCATCCAGGTAGCCAGCCGTGCCATAATACGTGACCAGGGTGAACAGCCGCACCCAGCCCAGGCCAGCTGCACTGACCTGTGCGACTTGGGGGGCCAGCTGCGCCATCCTGAGCGACCCAGGTGGCCAGCCACGCCATCCCATGCGACCAGGCAAACAGCCCTGCCCAGCCTAGGCCAGCCGAACTGTCCCATGAGACCAAAAGGGCCGGCCGTGCCATCCCGAGCGACCCAAGTGGCCAGCCGTGCCATCCCGTGCCACCAGAGCAGCCAGCTGAGCCGCCTATGCCAGATGTGCTACCCCATGCTACCTGCCCCCCCGGGCCCTGCCTAGGCAAGGCACATGGTCCCAAGCAAACAAGGTGGCCCTCCGTGCCCCACCCTGGACTCCAACACCACCACCTAAAACCTGGGAGGCCCTCCAAGCCATGCCTCGGACCCCCACATCCCCCAGCGCTGTTACGGGAGACCCAGAGCCTGCACCTCTCTTACCTGTGAGGGAGCCCCTGTGCCACACTTCAGAGCCCCGATATCCTCCGGCGCCGCCACCTGAGACCTGCGTGACCCTCCACACTGCCTCAGAGCCAGGGCACGCACCGGCACCACCACCCAAGTTCCAGGAGCCCACGCACCTCACGGGGACCCACGTGTAATCCTTAGCACCATGCTTCAGTGCCCGTGCACCCTCAGGCACCACCACACTATACCTGGAGCTCACACCCCCCTTGGCCTGCGCGAGATACTCAGCACCGTGCATCAGAGCCCGGGCAACCTCCAGTGATGCCCCCCCAAGACCCGGAGCATGTGTGCACCACTTGGGGCCCGGGCAACCCTCAGCACCCACGCCTAAGAGACTGGGCATCTTCCGGCACTGTCACCTGCTCCTTGGAGCCCACATCCAACACTGCGCCTCGAAGTGTGCCTCACGTGCCAACACCCGAGCTCCGGAACCTGCGTGCCCTCCGCACACACACACACCATGCCCCGGTGAACCAGACAGGAGGGAACCACAGCCTGCAGCGTACTGTCACAATTGGGTCCACAGGGACCATCAAGAGGTCTTATACATAGAAAGGAAGATAATGCAGAGGCAACAGAAACACAAAATTGAAAACACTGAAAATACGAGAATGAGGAAGAGTGAAGAAACAAGAAACACAATGCATCAACAAGTGAGATTACTGATACTGACCTACAGGTAATGCAAGACAGAGAATTCAGAATTTTGATCTTCAGAATGATGAAAGGCTTCAAAGAAAGCGTAGAGGAGATGAAGGAGGAAGTTGAGACTCTAAGAATCAGAAAGAAACACTGAACAAAATGAAGGAGTCAATAAACAAATTTAAGACTGCAGTAGAAAACAACTCTAGTAGGCTCAACCACATGGAAAACAGGGTATCACTCCTGGAAGACAGTTCATTCAAAACTGAAAACACAGTCAACGATATACAGAAGATATTACAACAACACACCCTGGCCATCCAAGAAATACAGTACAATACAAGACGACCTAATCCAAGGATAAAAGGCATTGAAGAAGGTTTAGAAGCAAAGACCAAGGGTATAAGAAACCTCTTCAAAGAAATAATTTCAGAGAATTTCCCGAATATAGAAAAAGATTTGGACATTCACATACAGGAGACATTTGGAACACCATTAAGACAGGACCAAAGAAGGACCTCACCACACCATGTAACAGAGGTCTAATATCTAGGATATACAAAGAACGTAAAAGGCTTTACACCAAGAAAACAAATAATCCAATCAAGAAGTGGGCAACTGAAATTAATAGACACTTCATGAAAGAAGAGATACAAATGGCCAATAGATAAATGAAAAAATGTTCAACATCATTAGCAATCAGTGAGACGCAGATCAAAACTACTCTAAGATTTCATCTAACCCCAATTTGAATGGCAATCATTAAGAAGTCAAACAACAACAAATGTTGGCTAGGATGTGCAGAAATCGGAACTCTTCTACACTGTGGGATTGCAAACTAGTTCAAGCACTATGGAGATCAGTGTGGAGACTCCTCAGAAAACTGGGAATGGATCCACCATATGATCTGTCTATACCACTACTGGGTATCATACCAAAGGGATTGAACCAGAAAACTACAGTAATATATGCATACCCATGTTCATAGCAGCACAATTCACAGTAGCCAAATTATGGAACCAACCTAGGTGTCCATCAACAGATGAGTGGATTACAAAATTGTAGGAAATATACACAATGGAATTATACTCAGCAATAAAGAAGAACAAAATAACATCATTTGCAAGAAAATGGAAGGATCTAGAGAACATTATGCTAAGTGAGATCAGTCAATCACAAAAAAAGAAGGGACATATGTTTTCATTAATATGTGCAACCTAGGGAGTAGTGGGGACAAACAAGGGACTCCAGTTGATAATGGAGAACCCTAACTTGGGCAAGGGAAGTGGTACATGGGAAGGGGAAGGGCAAGAAAGAAGCGAATCAGTGGAATTACTATCATAAATAATATGTACATGTGAAAATATACCAACATCATTCTTGGTAGTTCATAC
>PVJS01010036.1:18873-49057 GCA_004027185.1 Glis glis | reverse complement strand
TCCCTCCACGTCCTGGTCCCTCCACGTCCTGGTCCCTCCACGTCCTGGTCCCTCCACGTCCTGGTCCCTCCACGTCCTGGTCCCTCCACGTCCTGGTCCCTCCACGTCCTGGTGTGATCCTGCGCCTCTGCCCCTGCTTCTTTGTTTATCACCACAAGTTTTAGGACACAGAGCTGTGGCTCCCAGGCTGCCTCTCGTGGGAGAAAAGAGCATTTGGGATACTCACGGGCATGGCTGTGCTTCCCCAAGAATGTGGTGATAAGAGGTAACAGGAGCACCATCAGCCCCATTAAAGTCCTTCTCTTTCCGGATTCTTTTAACCCAAATACTGAGCCGGTTCCTGTTGATCCCTTTGAGAACTTACTCTGCACTATTTGGGGCCCTCTCCCAATAAGAACAGAGAAAAATACATAGTGTCATCAGTTGCCAGGTAGAATAGAGACAGACAAAAATGAGAGCAGGAACTTTTAACCCTTGGTTGGTTTTTAGACACTGCTTGCTCTTTTTGGGGCACTTGTCTTCACCCGGTTCCCAGTTTTTAAATATTTATGCAGCTCAGTTTTGCAAGATACAAGTGAAACAGAGATGAATAATGCATGGTTACTCAAGGAGCTCAAGTTGCTGCCTTTGCTTCTTTCCTGGAGTGGAGATTGTGGCCAAGGGTCAGTGAGAAAGTCCCAGGTTCCTCCCAGAGTTTGGAACTCCCTGCTCTGGCTCCCCACAGTGCTGTAGTCCATATGTCTGAGAGAGGATATGTCAGAGCACCCTGTGATTTTTAGCTTAGGTCTGTCTTCCCTGATGCTGCTGTCCCTGGCACAATAAGCCCCAAAAATGCTTGTTGAGAAGGGCAAGAAAAAGACCTTCAAGAAGACCCTTAAGGGCCGCACTCAGCTTGCTTCATCCACAATGCCCAAGGTCTAGCTGCGGTTACACTGTCATCAGAAGCACATGACAAGTTGGAAAAAAAGCTGCTTAAGCTTGTCTGGGGAGCTGCGGAACAGGCCCAGACAGGAAAGAGGAAGTAGAGATAAATGGAAGAGAAGAATGGAGGCAGAGCCACAAGGCAGGCCAGGCCTAAGCGGGTTTGCATCCCAGCTATGGGACTCTGGGCAGAATGCCGGCTCACAATGAAGCTTAGTGCCTTCAATTTTTTTTTTTTTTTTTTTTTTTGGTGGTGTTGGGGATGGAACCCAGGGTCATTCTACCTTTGAGCTACACCCCCAGCCCTATTTTATTTATTTTTTTATATAGAAATAGGGCCTCACTAACTTGCTGAGGCTGGCTGTGAACCTGCGATCCTCCTGCCTCAGCCTCCCAAGTACTGGGATTTCAGGTGTGCACCATCCCATCCCAGCTTGTCTTCAACTTTAGCAATCTAGCAAGACCCTGCTTCAAAACAAAACATAAGATTGGGTTGGGGGTGTAGCTCAGAGGTAGAATGTCCCTAGGTTCAATTCCAGTACCAAAAAAAAAAAAAGACTGTTTCAAGATAAAAAATAAAATAGGGCTGGGATATAGCTCAGAGGTAGAGTACCCCTGGGTGTTCAATCCAAGTACCATAAAAATAAATAAATAAATAAATAAACAAACAAACAAATACAAAGAAATTAATGTTTGGCGACCTCTAAGCACCTCCTTGCACTTCTCCTGGGATCACTGGATTTCCTTCTTCCCCTCTTTGTTCTTCCCTTTGTTATTCAGATAACAAACATGGCACCCATGTCTCCCTTCCAGAAGCCTCCAGATGTCTCTCAATAGTGCTGGAGTTCCATGCCAATGTACTGGTTCCTTTGAATTTCTGTTAATATCTTGTCCCTAAAATACAATACTGTACTCTTAAAAAGTAGGTGTGAAAAAAACAGTAGGTAATTTAATTCTAATTGCAAATTGGAAAATTCATTCTGGAAAACATACACAAACACACACACACACACACACACATCACCGAGTAGTAAGAATTATAGTCAGGCTCGGTGGTGCACACCTGTAATCCCAGTACTTAGGAGGCTGAGGCAGGACGATTGCAAGTTTGAGGCCAGCTGTGGAAACTTAGTGAGACCTTGTTTCAAAATAAAAAATAAAACGGGTGTAGGGTGTAGTTCAGTGGTAGAGTACCCCTGGGTCCAATCCCAGGTACCACATGAAAAAAGAAAGAAAAATCACTCATCACAGAAAACCACTGTTGGTATATTTCGGCATATGTCTTTTCAGTGCTTTTGCTGTAAATATATATGTATAAATATATGCACAACTTTTTTGGTTCATTTGCCAAAATTGGGTTTCACAACCTAATACTATTTTGTCAATTCTTTAGCAAATCTGCTGAAAAAGGTTTTTGTAAGGATTCAATGAAATCAGCTCAGAGGTAGAACGCCTGTGGATTCAATCCCTAGCAACCCCACACACACACACACAATTAAAAAGGGTTTAGGGTGGCTTATGGGCCTTTCATATTTTGCAAAATGGATTCACATATATGATCTCAGCTGATCCTTACAACAACCAGTGAGGGATCAGGTTGGGTGCTATTTCCATCTTAGAATAGGGGAGATCCAATGGGGCATGGTGGAGCATGCCTGTAATCCCAGTACTTAGGAGGCTGAGACAGGAGGATAGCAGGTTTGAGACCAGCCTCAGCAATTTAGCAAGATTGTCAGCAACCTAGCAAGACCCTGTTTCAAAACACAAAAAGAGCTGGGGATGTAGCTCAGAGGTAGCATGCCTCTGGGTTCAATCCTGAGTAACACACACACACACACACACACACACACACGGAGAGATCCCCTTTGTAGGGGTGTTTGAGCACTTTCACAGCTTTTAGGGGGAGGGATGGTTGCCCATTGCAACCCCTCTCAGGTTAATGCTGACATCCTTGGTGGTGAGATATGATTTGATTTTTTTCTGATCCTCATCCCACTCAGCTCTGTGGCCTGGCCACCTGGGCCCTGTTGTCTGCCTTGCCATCTCCTTATTTCTGCACAAGATGCCTTGCAAGACCCCAGTAAGTTCCCTCCAACATTCACTCTCCCAGCTTTGTAGACTCTCTCAGGGACCAGAGGTTCCCTTGGATGCCCTCTCAGGGCTTGATGGAAAAGCCAGAGTTGGCATGTCAGCCTCCCTCGGCAACATGAGCAGAATTTCAGTATCACAGTTGGATGAGTTCTGTCACATACACCCATGTCACCCACACCCTGTCAAGATACAGAGCATTTCTATTTCCCCAGAAAGTATGCCTTCCAGTCAATACTCTCCACCCCAAGGCAATTACTGCTTTGATTTTTTTACTTTATGAGAAATTTTAATTCTTTTTGGGGATGTGGGGGTAGGGGTGGGAGTGTGGGAGAAGATGGCTTTTTGCTGAATATTCTTTCTAAGCCATTGTTTATGCTGCGACCTGGGGCCTATTAAACAGGGAAACAACAACAACAGATAACTTCCTTTGTTTTTCCTTGCATCTTAGCTAAAGCTTCCCCTTCCCTGGGACTGTGGAGGCCAAGGTCTGGTTTAAGAGAGGGTGAAGGAGGGTGACACATTCAGGAAAGGAGGGACCTCCATGCCCCTCCACATTTCATATCTCAACCTACTACTATCTCCAGTGCTGAGGCTTTTTCCAAACCCCTCATTATGGGAATTCCTCAAGCCTCTGTCCTGATCCTCTGTTTCTACATATAAAACTCTGACCTCTCACTTGTGGTCCAATTAGTAAATCACAGAACAGATAATAAGAGGCTGTGTGAGGCCTTGAGATGGTGATAACATTAACAAGTCCCTCCAGTCCCTCCGAGAGTTTACAGTTTGGTGGAGAAAACCGACATGCTAGCAGCTAATTTACATCCACCCCAAATCAAATCTTCCTCCTGTGATCTCTTTGTTGGTGATCAGAACCAACTACCACTTACGACTCCAGAACCTTGCAAGCCGACCTCCTTCCTCACTCACTCTGCCATGTGCTGAGCCAGTCACCAAGGCTGCTGATTTCGCGTCTACAGTAGTCTCAAGTGCATCCCTCCTCTCCATCTTAGTTGCTATGAGCCTGGTTCAGGACACACTAGTCCTTTCTCTGGACCATGGCCTTCCAGCCACCACAGCATCTGTCTCAAATGCCAATCTGACCCAGTCAATTTCCTCTGTCCCCATGATCTACAGGAGAGTGTCCATAGTTCTTAACATCACAAACAAGGGTCCAACACTGTCTACCCACTGTAGCTCCCTGCTGCCCATCCCATCTCCTCCGGCAATGTCCTCTGCCATGGCTCTTCCACAGGCCACCATGCTGTTCCACATTATGGACCCTTCTTCCTGGATTCCTCTGGGAACTGTTTAGGAACCACCCCCCCCCGCCCCAGGCCCTATACACACCAAATAAACTGGCATCTTGTCTCTGGTAGCACAGCTGTGTGTTTCCATGGCAACAAGTGCCCATCTCTTTGTGTTTCACTGCCTGGCTCTCCCACTGGTCTGAGAGATCCTTGAAGGCAAGGACCAAGCCTTGTTCATTTCTGTGTCCTCAGTGCCTGGAAAGGAGAAGGAGCACAACTCGTGTCAGGTGCTGTTCTAAACGTCAGCTCAATCCTTGTGACCCTCGAGGAGGAAGGTGCTACTATGGTGTCTGTTTCAGTCAACTTTTCCATTGCTGTGACCAAAATCCCTGACAAGCACGACATAGAGGAGGAGAGGTTTATTTGGCTCACAGTTTCAGAGGTTCAGTCCATGGTCAGCTGGCTGCAAGGCAGAAACTGAAGTGGCAAGACATGTGGCAGAGAAAAGCCACTCTGTCATGGTGGTCTGAAGCAAAGAAAGAGAGATAGGAAGTGGCCAGGGATAGAGAGTCCCCAAGGCCACACCCCTGGTGACCCACCTCCTCCAAACCTGGCTGCACTGGGAACTCTACTGTCAACACATGAATTCAAGACCCAAACTGTAACAGTGTCCATTTCACAGTGGAGGACAGGGTGAGATTAAGCAGCCTGCTCAAGACATGAGGACGAGCAGAACTGGGATTTAAACTCGAACAATCAGGCTCCAAGTGAGGTTCTTCATCACTGCGCTCATCTGCCCCTCAATTTACATGTGTTTATTGAAAGAATGCTGAACCCTTTTCATCTCTCCATCTCAATATGTTCATAATTGAATTAAGCAATTTTTTTCCCCAATAGCTTCCTTTCCCCACTCCCCTCCTCTTCCAGAGTCTCAGAGAAGCCTGGAGTCTTTGACTTTTACCTGTCTCCTCTTCTCTCCCCTCCCCAACCTCATTCATTCCTTTGTTTTGTTTTTCCTTGGAAACACAAATGTGCTCTTTCTCCTCCGTTTTCAGTTGCTATCATCCTGGTTTGGCCCTCAGCCCTGCAGGTCAGACGACCACAGCAGCTTCCTGCCTCATGTCCCTGACTTCTCTACCTCCCTCCTCTGGGACCTTAGTGTTTACATGCATTTTTATTTAACCCTCATAATAACCCATGAGATAGATATTACTTAATTTAAAGATGAGGAATTAAATGATAGAAAGCAGGCTCAACTTGGTTTGTCTGACTCTGGGGGCTCTGCTGGCTACAAGAGACTGGTGACCGTGGGGCAAGCCACTTACCCTCCCAGAGTCTCAAATTCCTCATTCATAAAATGCAGATAACAAATAACAATAATTACTTCATTGTGAGAACAAGTGCGATAACACTTAGAATCCTGCCTAAAACACAGCAAGTGCTCAATGATTCCAGTGATTACACTCCACAATCCCTATCCGCAAACACCATAGCACATCTAACAGGGGAATTGGCTAAGTATTCTGAATGAAATGCCTTCTGGAAGTTCTTGGATCATAGCTGAGAGGAAGGTACCATACCTGGCTCCTTCTTTGTCCCTCAAAGATGCTCTTTTAGCTGGGCGTGGTGGCACATGCCTGTAATCCTAGTACTTGGGAGGCTCAAACAGGAGGATTGCAGGTTTGAGGACAGCCTCACCAAGCAACATAGCAAGAATCTCAGCAACCTAGCAAGGCTCGGTTTCAAAACAAAAAACAAAATCAGGCTGGGGGTGTAGCTCGGAGGTAGAATGCCCCTGGATTCAGAATCCTCAGTATCACCAACAAACAATCCAGGTGCTCTCTCCTGGGAAACACTACATGCTGTATGAAAAAATTACCTGAGCAGTCATTTGCAGAATGAACACCTCCGGTCTGGTGGAAAATGCACAGAATCTGCGGCTCTGCCCTGTCCAGGCTGGGCTGTGTGACCACAGATCTTGAAACCTTTCAGAACTTATTTTCTCATCTACAAAATCAGAATAATACCTTCCCCAGCTAGGTTTGGTGGTGCATGACTGTAATCCCCGTATTTAGGAGGGTGAGATAGGAGGATCTCAGGTTTGAGGACAGCAAGTAGTGAGACTCAGCAACCTAGCAAGATTCTGTTTCAAAACAAAAAATAAAATTGGGCTGGGGGTGTAGCTCATAGGTAGAATGCCCCTGGGTTTAATTTCCAGTACCACAAAAGTAAAATAAAATAAAATAATACTTTCCCCACAAGAGTATCGCGATGATGCTCATACAGCCGCTAGCACATTGCACGGCCTACATGAAGGAGTTGTGTAGCCTTTCATGATCATGATCACCATGTGTGAGAATGCTTTATTGGAAGTCGAGGGTAAGATGGATTTATAAATCACATTTGGTCAAAATCAAGTTTTAAGTAAAAGGAAAGGTCAATATTTGGGAGGCTGAGGCAGGAGGATTGCAGGTTTGAGTCCAGCCTCAACCATTTAGCGAGGCCTTCAGCAATTTAGTGAGACCCTGTTTCAAAATAAAAAATAAAATAGGGCTGGGGATGTAGCTCAGAGGTAGAATGCCCCTGGGTTCAATCCCCAGTATCATCTCCCTCCCTCTAAAAAAAATATAATATAGGGCTGGGGTGTAGCTCAGACTCTGGATTCCATTCCCACTATATACAAATCAGTCTCTGGATTCCATTCCCACTACATACAAAAAAGGAAAGGTAAAAGGATTATGCAAACCAGGTACCGCGACAGCTTTCCTGAACACCCGACTGCCTCCCTGCGAGGGATCAGGTATTTCCTCCCGGCTCAAGCTCCAGTCCAGAGTCAGGAGGAGACCGCCCACCACCCCAGAGCCCCGCCCCCAGGGCGGCGTGACGCAATGCCCAGGCCCCGCCGAATAGGGGCGGGGTCAGTCGCGGTCACGTGGGCGCGGGTGCGGAAGTGGAGCTGCGGTCCGCGTTCGTGATTGGCCGCGGCTGAGGGTCCCGGGGGCGGGGTCAGGCCGACGGACGCGCCTGGGGGAGGAGGCGGCCGCGGGGGCCGGCGCCGGAGTCTGGGATTCGACCGGCGGTGTGGACCGAGTGCTGGACCAGGCCGTCCGGGCACCCCGCCTGCGCGCGCGCCCGCCGCTCCCGGTACCCAGGCCGAGTCGCAGGCCGCTGCCGGAGGCCGTGGTGGGCGGGCGGAGGGAGGCTGGGAGGGCGCGGGCGCCCTGTGCGTGGAGCAGCGGAGGCGGCTGGGGGCCGGGACGCCATGTCCATGGAGGACCCCTTCTTTGTGGTGAAAGGGTGAGTGTCGGCCGAGGGCTCAGCTGGAGGGGGAGGTGGCGGTGGCGGTGCCGGCTGCCGGTACCCCCCGGTCTCCTCGCTGTAGGGGGAGGGGAGGCAAGTTGAGGCTGGGGCGGGGGTACGGGGAGGGTCGGCCCTGAGGGCCTGGACCAAGTGTCCAAAGACGTTCCGCCCCCGTCCTGCCTGGACTGTGAAACCCGTGCCCCCAACCTGGCCCCCGGGGGACCCCATTTGATCTGTGCGCTCCGGTGCAACTTATCCGGGGGTCGAGGGGTTCAGCAGCTCTGCAGGTGGGGAGGGAGGACTGGGGCTGTTGCTGAGCACGGGACCCTGCTTCGAAGGAGGGAAAACAGCATCTGGGCAGGAAAAGGGAAATGGCCCTCCTGAGCTTTGTAGTTGGCGTGGACGGGGTGAGCTCCATTGTCCATTGAGTTTGGAGCGCTGGCCCGCGGGCCGGCGAGACCACAGCGTGCCCAGAGGCGTCTGGGCACGTTTGCAGGGCGCCCGGCGGGGGCGGGTGTTGATCTGGGAGGCTGGGGAGCCGGGCGCCGGAAGACGGCTCAGTTCAGTGGGGGAGTTTTTACCGAGTGAGGGGAGGAAAGCAGTCCTTCGTGCTGGGTGCTGATGTTGGAAGAGAAACAAAATCACACCAGCCAAACTAAACTTTCCTCGGCTTTCTATGGGCAACCGGGATTTTCCCACAGTGCTGCAGGAAACGAGTGTTTCTTCTTAACTCCTTGATTCCGTCCCGGCTCTTTGACAGGTTTGCCCACGTCTTATTCTGCCTTTCGAATAGAACTGCCTTATTTTTTCCTTGGGTTTTGTCCCAACTCCATCTTTGATCGGCAGATAGAAACTTACATTGCACTTTGTTCTGTCAACTTTGTAAGCCATTCAACGTGTAAGATCAATTCTGATGACATTTCTAATAACTTGTCGGATTTATGTTTTGAATGTCAAACAGATGTCAGAACTCTAAGAACTGCACAGTTCCTAGAAGATGACTACTAATAACCATGATGTGTCCCTTGTTTTTAACTAGTTGCTACTAGCTTCCTATTTCTGTAGTTGGTAAAAGCTGACCAGTTATTTGTATGCTGTCAACTATATGTTTTGTATTTAAGGGTTTCCATAAGATTTAAATGGTATTTCAGATGAAATACTTTATTATTCATGATATGGTAAAATATATTTATCCTACTTTTTTTTGTGCTATTGGGGATTGAACTCGGGGGGGGGCATTCTATCTCTGAGCTACATCCCCAGTCCTATTTTTATTTTTTTGTTTTGAAACAGGGTCTTGCTGTGTTGCTGAGAGTCTCACTAAATTGCTGAGCCTGGTCTTGAACCTGCAATCCTCTTGTCTCAACTTCCCAAGTACTGGGATTACAGGCTTCCAGCTTTATTCTACCTCTTAACGTTTCTTTTTTTTTTTTTTTTGGCGGTACTGGGGATTGAGCCCAGGGGCATTCTACCTCCAAACTACACCTCCAGCCCTATTTTTTTTTTTGATTCTTTATTTTGAAACAGGGTCTCACTAAGTTGCAGAGGGCCTCACTAAGTAGTTGAGGTTGGCGGCGAACCTGTGATCCTCCTGTCTCAGCCTCCCAAGTACTGGGATTACAAGCACGCCACCACGCCCGGCTTACGGTTCCTTTAGAGAGGTTTGTTTCTTTGCCTTGCTTTATATGGCTTCCTGCCTGGAAAATGCATTGTTTATTTGAAAAATCAATTCAGAGGTTAATTTTTTTAGTTAAAGCTATTTTTCCTTGAATGGAAGTTCTTAATGCTTAGGTTGCAAAGGTTATCACTGGCGTCTGGCGGTAGAGATCAGAGATAACCAGAATTTTTTTGTTTGTTTGGTTTTGAGTGGAATTTGTGAAAGCCCTAATTGCTCTGACAGCTTGACATTTTTTTCTTGATAGTATCCAATACAGTCTACCAGTTCTTGCTTAGTGATTAGATATCACTGCTTTATTGGAACACTGGCTTGGTGTTTTGGTTGACTTTTACATGTTTTAGCTCATGTCCTTAGGGTGCCTGAGAAAAGAGAGAGCCTCACTATTTTCGGCTGCGGAAAGGTAAAGTCAGCCACATGGGTGTCTCCAGGTGTTTGTGTGATGGTATATTTGGGGATCCCTGTACTTCTGTTTATTAAAAGTATTAAAAATGCACTGCATATCCGGGTGTGGTGGCTCACACCTCTAATCTTACTACTTGGGAGGCTGAGATGGGAGGATCACAGGTTTGTGGTCAGCCTCGGCAACTTGGTGAGGCCTTGTTTCAAAAAAAAAAATGGAGCTGGTAGTGTAGCTCAGAGGCAGAATGACCCTGGGTTCAGTCCCCAGTAAAACACACACACACACACACACACACACACGTACTGCACAATGTAGGAAAATTAATGATGCCTAAATTATGGCCCTTAGACTAGGAGCTTCTAATCTAATCTCAAAAACAGATCACTCCACAATTAAGTAGAAATGACAACTGGTAAATGATTAAGTGCTGGAGTGAATACTGTAGATGATAAGCATCGCAGGGGTTCAGAGAAAAGCAGCTCCTAGGAATTGTTATGATGGGAAAAGCTTTTGGAGGTTATAGTAGATCTTGAATTAGGTTTTGAAGGTGGGCAGAATTTAGATAATTAAAGCTAGTTCTAATATCTGGATGCTTGTGAAAGAGGCTTATAATTGGTTTTCCTGCTTTTAGTTTCTTTCCTCTGCCCTTGGATCTATTTGATCAGCACCATTCAGTAGAAATACAACATAACCTACATATGCCATTTTGCTTTTTTGTGTGTGGTACTGGGGATTGAACCCAGGAATGTTCTACCTCTGAACTATACCCCCAGCCCTATTTTATTTTCTGTTTTGAAACAGAGTCTCACTAAGTTGCTGAGGGCCTCACTAAGTTGCTGAGACTGGCCTTGAACCTGCGATCCTATCTTAACCTCCCAAGTATTGGGATTACAGACATGGGCCAACAGGCTTTATTTTACATTTTCTAGTAGCTACATTAAAAAGTAAAAAGAAGCCAGGTGCAGTGGGGCACGATTATAATCCCAGCTTCTCGGGAGGTTTACATAGAAGGTCACAAATTTCAACCTAGTCTGGGCAATATTGTGAGACCCTGTCTTAAAAGACAAAAGACTGGGGATATGGCTCAGTGGTAGAGCACTTGCCTAGCTTGCATAAGGCCCTGGGGTTTAATCCCCAGTACTGGGGGGAAAAAAAGAAACAAGTGAAATTGATTTTAATGTCTTCTTTAATATATTCAAAATATCATTTCAACATGTGGTTAATATAAGGATTATTAATGAAATATTTTATTTTTTTCACCAAGTTTTTGAAATCTGCTATGTTATTTTACACTTATATCTCATTTCAATTTGGGGTGTTAAATTTTCATCAGAAACACTTCATTTGGAGTTAGAGTTCATTAAATTTACAGTTGAAAAGGTAAATTCACATGCCCCAGTTGTTCCAAAGACACATAATAATTATCTGGTAAATGAATCACATGTCAGGTTTTTGCTTGTTTGCTTGTTTTGATACTGGGGGTTAAACCCAGGGGCATTCTACCTCCCAGCCACATGCCCAGTTCCCCCACCTTTTTGCTTTTTATTTTCTATTTTTTATTTTGAAATAAGGTCTTGCTAAGTTACTGAGAGTCTCACTAAGTTGCTGAGGCTGACCTCAAATCTGGATCCTCCTGTCCAGTCTCTCAAGTACTAGGATTACAGGCGATGCCACTGCACCTGGCTTCAGTTTTTAAATTTAAATTAATTGGAATTAAATTTTAGTTCCTTAGTCACACTAGCTGCATTTTAAGTCCATAATCATATGTGGCTTCTATATTGGACTGCACACTATAGCCTTTCTAGGCCCAAGCAGGCACACCCTCCTTATCATTTGGTGGCTGTCTGTTGCCCACAGCATAAAGTGCAAAAAGGCTTCATGACCTCCTGATGCAGCCCCTTCTCCAGCCTCCACACACGCTGCCCACACACGCTGCCCACGGGGCTCCCAGCAGCGCCAGACAAAGCGCAGTGACTGTGCCGGCAGTACTGGGTGCTCCTACTCCATGTGCACCACCCTGCCTGATTCACCCACTGAGCTTTCAGGAGTCAGCACAAGCTTCTCCATGGCCCCCAGGAAGCACTTCCCTTGCTCCGGGAACACCTTTCTCCTCTTGCTCTGGCAGTAGACTATGAGCTCTGAGGGTTGAGGCTGTTTGTTTTTCCTGTATTTTCAGCCTAGCACCTTGACTATATAGTGTAAATATTGAACACATCCTCTTTGTTGTTGGTGGTGAAGGAGTAGTGTTTCATGGGGGGGGGACACCACTAGCAGAGGCCATGGGGGGGCATTGCAGGTTTAGAAATTGTGAAGGAGAGCAGCCCAGTGTTGTAGGCATTTTGTTGGGGGAAGTAAGAATAGTATCTGACATTTAAAGGATGCATCCCCTGGGCCAGGTATTGTGTGTTCGGTGTATGGATTTTCACCTGGTAAGGCTATTGCCCCCACTGTAGAGAGGAGGAGCTGAGGAAGCATACTGGGATTAACGTACTTGCCCTGGACCACACAGCTAGTAAGTGGACCCAGGATTCACATTTGAACAGCCTGAATCCACTTACTCTGTTAATACTTCACAATACAGGTAGAATAGGGTCAAGTTATGTTGGCATGAGGAGAATCTCATCTTGAGGCCATTAGAGATTTTTGCAGCAGGGAAATGACATGAAATTAGGGTTTTAGGAATATCAATTTGGTAGTAGTGTTGGATGCATTATCATAAGGCAAAATTAAAATGAGACAGCTATTGCAACTTACACATGCAATGATTAGTGCCTGAGTATTTGAAGCTCCTCTTGTGAGGTTTTAAAATTTTCAGTGCCTTGTTCAGATCAGAATCTCAGAACTGGGATTAGTTTTTAATCTTTATGAAGTAGGTACTATTATTATCATTTTATAACGAGGAAAATTACACTCACTAAAAAACTTCTCCAAGTTTATAAGCTTTTAAGAAGAAAGGTCAGGATTTATATATGTGTATATTATTAATTAGTTTAGAAATTGGGATTATCTTATATATTGTTTTATGATCTTTTCATCTATATTCCCTTATATCCTAAAACCATCTTTGGGGGACTTTTAATTACTATATTACTTTTTCTGCGGTACCAGGGATTGAACCCAGCGGCATTCTACCTCTGAGCTACACCCCCAGCCCTATTTTTTATTCTTTATTTTGAAACAGGGTCTCACTAAGTTGTGGAGGCGTCACTAAGTAGCTGAGGCTGGCCTTGAACCTGCAATCCTCCTGTCTCAGTCTCCCAAGTACTGGGATTACAAGTGCGCGCCACCACACCCGGCCAATTACTATATTACATTTTGACATAAATATAATTTATCTCATATCGACACTTATATTTCTACTTTTCAGTATTTCAACTAATATAAGCTACTTGTCATAGGTCTTTATTGCTGCTTCTAATTATTTTCATAGTCTGTATTCCTGTAGCAGAATTGCTAATCAGAGGGCATGCACAGCAAAGCTTTTGATGCGTATTACCAAATCGTGCTCTAGAATACACCCTCCTTTCCACCTCAGGATGTTAAAGGGAGCCATTTTTGTTAATTCTTTGCTAGTACAGGGATTCTCATTTTAAGAAATCTGTACTAATTTCTGAGTGAAGATACCATACTCTAATCTTGTCTTCATCTTTGTGTTCAGTGGGGACTTAATTCCCTGCTTGATGAGTGAACCCATTTTGAATTTTTGCTCTTATAGTTTTTTCCCTCTCTTGTTGGCAAGCTTTTACAATTAGTTTTTTAGAATTTGCAGCTTCTAATGAAATGAGCCACTAAGAATACCACCTAATTGAGCTTGTTTAGATACAAGAGTACAGTCATGAGTTGCTTCACAACGGGATTCGTTCTGAGAAATGGCTCATTAAGCAATTTTGTCATTGTGCGACATCATAGATGTACTTACATAAACCAAGATGGCTATGGTGTCACCAGGCCACAGGCGATTGTCATGGGACCACTGTCCTATATGCCGTCTGTCGTATGTGGTGTGTGACTGTGCGTTGGTTGACTGTGTGGCTCCTTGATGTTTCACTGTTTTGGAGGTTTGGTGTGCCTGACAGGGATAGTTTTATTTCTAGGTTCTTGACTATGGATCAGTGTTGAGATAATGATGTAAATAAGTAGATGAGCAAGATGGTGTATGTTATGTTGCATTCTCTAATTCTCTCTTGTCTGTAGATTGAGCTTTCCTAACGCTGGGTTATGAGCTCCAGTAAGGGCAAGCACCATGCATTCATTCACTGTTGAGGAAATTGGTTATTGGTATAGTCATGGTGAAGAAATTAACCCTTGTTTGCAGAACAGTTTTGATCCAGTAGAACCAGATGTTCATTATGTTTAATTAACTGCCTGATATTATATATGGCTCCTGAAACTGTAGTCTGGTTTAACGAACACTATGCAGATATGTGAAAGAGTGCATATTGTGTGTATATTGTGGTATATTGTGTGTAAGATTTTGGAATAGAGTTGAAAAAAAGGCCTGCAGTAGAAATGTTGGTCAAGGATACCTTCATAGAACAAGTAGGGCCTCAATCTAGGCCTTAAAGGATGTGTTTGCTTTTCATTTGCAGAGGTGTTGGGGCTCTCCCAGAGCTGTTGGGGAAAACAGCTGAGCAGAAGGCTAGAACCAGGACTGGGGAAGGTGAGGATGGGAAGACCTGGCAATTGAAACAGAACTACAGGCCTTTGTGGCTGGGCCAGGCTGGAGGCAGTTTTTAAACTAACAGTCACCTTACTGGCTTATAGTCAAGGGCTTCAAGGGCTCAAACCCAGATCTTCTGATTCCACAGAGAAAATAGATTTGTCTGGAACCTTTGCAAAAATAGGATTAAATAGGTCTTAGTTGAAAGCCTCTCGTACACAGGCCAGGAGAACTTGAGGCGAGCAGCCAAGATGTCTGAGCCCCAGGTCTATTTGTTCAAGGAGTCCAGATTCTCTTGAAAGTTTAGACTAGAGTATCTTGAAAGTTCCTTCCAGATCTAAAAATCTAATGATTGAGCTTAAGTAGAGGTTGTGCAAGCGAGGTGTGAAGTGGAAGGAGGAGTCAGAGTTGGCTTGTGTCTAGGTAAGTTTTGAAACTTGGAAAACGGTGGCACTTTGGGCTAAAATGAAGTTGGAGGGGGAAGCAGATTTTTCTGTCTTGTTTTTGTTTGCTTGCTTGAATACCTGCTTTTCTTGCAAGGAGGATATGATTGGTTTGGTTTTAGGCAAATGGACTGTTCTTATAGGCAACTAAAAACATAGTAATTCATCCTGGGTGAGTGGTCAGGGTTGGAAATGCAGTTGGGGAGTCATCGGCTGAAAAGTGCTTTGAAACTGTGAATGCTGATGAGCATCCAGAAGCCAAACCATAAAGGGAATGCTGGGAAATATTGGGATCAAGTGGAGGGAGAAGAAAGAGGAAATTGGTAGAAAACTATAACAGCACAATGCCACAGAAACAGGAAATGAATTTGAAGAAAGTAGATATGATGGAGCATAGTGACAAGTACATTGAAAATGAGGACAAGTCAAATCCACTCCTGACCAACCTGTAGTGTCATCGGTGGCATAGTACTATCCTAGGGGAATTGTGGAAGCAGCAGGAGGTTGGGGTAAAAAAGTGTATTTAACTGGAGGTAAATAAGTACAGACAGTTTGTTTATAACTACAAGAGTAGTTGCGAAAGATATGATTGAATTTGGAAATGACAGGAAGGTCCAGCAAAGGCTGTATGTTTTTCCCCTTAAATGAAAAGATGTAAGTGTGGAGGTTAAACAATAAAAAGAGCTCCTCTTACCCAAGGGGTTGGAAGTGGGACAGGATTAGTGGGGTATGGGGCAGGAGCCAGCCTGGGGATGGTGGGGATGGGAAGGTGAGATGGTTGCAAAGGCTTGCACAGCCTGGGTCTTTCAGGTTTTGTTACTGGATTAAAATCATCCACCTTTACTAGCTGCTTGTTGAATATTGGTGAAATGGGGAACCCTTTAAAAAGAGACCTATAGACTGGGCATGGTGCTACACACCTGTAATCCCAGTACTTGGGAGGCTGAGACAGGAGGATTGTAGGTTCAAGACCAGCCTTGGCAATTTAGCGAGACCCTGTTTCAAAATAAAAGGGGTTGGGGGTGTAGCTGAGGTAGAATGCCCCTGGGTTCAATCCCCAGGACCCAAAAATAAAAGAGACCTGCAGAATGTATGCTGTCCCAGATATGGAGATTGAGGCTATATTTTTCCAAAAATGGCCACACCAATATATGTCCTGTGCCATTTGCTTTTCTTAATTGTGTGTGTGTGTGTGTGTGTGTGTGTGTGTGTGTGTGTGTGTGTGTGTGTTACTGGGATTGAACCCAGGAGCATTCTATCTCCAAGCTACATCCCAGTCCTATTTTATCTTTATTTTGAAACAGGGTCTCACTAGGTTTGATGAGAGTCTCACTACTTGTTGAGGCTGTCCTTGAACCTGCGATCCTCCTATCTCAGCCTCCCAAGTACTGGGATTATAGGCCTGCGCCACCATGCCCCGCCTGCTTTTCTTAAATTGTGAAGCTGGCATTTTTCTCTTGAACTAGTGCCAATGTTCCATTCTTTTGAACCTGGGCAGACGTTTGTAACTACCTCCGCCAACAGAATGAGGCAGAAGTGACCCTGCTTGACTCCTGAAACTTAAGTCATAAAAGAGAACAGGACAGCTTCCTCCTGCATCTTTCTGTTTTGGGACACACACCTAGGGAGCCCTGAGCTCACATGTGAGAAGTCCAGCTCTACTGAAAACACTCTACTAGAGGGATCAGGCAGACTACATAGAGATATGAAATACTACTGAGGAGTCTCCGCTCTCATAGCCCCAGCCCATTTCGTCTTTTAGCTCAGGCCCCAGACATTGTAGAGCAGGGATAGGTCATCCCTTCTGTGTCTGATTCTTCACCCACAGAATCTGTGGACATAATAAATGATTGTATTTTACCAAGCTTGAGAGTAATTGTTGTATAAGCACAGTAACTGGAACAGACGCCAATTCAGAGATTATCAGTAATGGTCAAAGAAAAAAGAGGGAGCTGGGGATATAGTGGTGGAGTAGTGGAGTGCTTGCCTACCATGCGAGGCCCCCAGGTTCAGTCTCTAGTATCCAGTAAAACACACACACACACACACACACACACACACGAGAAATCAAAAGAGTGATGGAAATTGCAACTACAGTTATTGTGTTGTTTTTTTAGCACAACTAAATGACAATCTTGGAGTTCTAAAACTCTGTATTAGTCAGACTTCTGATGCTATTACATACTACCCAAGCCTGGGTACTTTATAAAGAAAAGTTCTGGAGGCTAGAAGTCCAAGATTAGGCAGCCCCATCTTTTCGGCCTCTGGTAGGAGCCCCCGTGGATGCATGACAACATGGTAGATGGCATTGTAGAAGAGCTTTTGCAAGAAAGAGAGATCACATGGTAAGACAGGAAGCCACAGAGTAGGGAGCGTTCAGGCTCACGGCTTTATAACAACTCACTCTTACAGGAGCTAACTGATCTCTTCTGAGGTCAGTATTTCCAATAACCTAACCACCTCCCTTTAGGCCCCACCTTTTTTATTTTTGGTATGGTCATTGAACCCAGGGGCATTCTACCTTTGAGCCACACCCCCCAAGCCCTTTTTAATTTTTTTTGTTTTGAAATAGGGTCTTGCTAAGTTGAGAGTCTTGCTGAATTGCTCAGGCTGCTCTTGAACCTGTGATCTTAATGTCTCAGCCTCCCAAGTACTGGGATTACAGGCAGCACCACCAGGCCTGACTCCTAGGCCCCACCTCTTAAAGGTTCCACCACCTCAACCTTGCCACACTGAGATGCTCCAACACATGAACCCTGAGGGACATACTCAAACCATATTCAAACCATAATATTCCCTAATGACTGAGATAGTCCTTCCTCCCATTTTACTCGGCACACTTGATTAAAGACAGGTGAGAAAGCTTTGTGATTTTTTTTTTATGGACATCTGGATATTTCACCTGTACCCTAGAGGTTGGTTGGGATGCTGTGGTGAAACAGATGGAGTTGTGTGAAAGAGGCTCAGCTGTCAGTGACAAGGGGTCAGCGTTGGACTCACTTCAAAACCAGCTGAGGTTAATTGCATGGGCCTTGCATGGTAGGCAAGCACTCCACCACTATATCCCCAGCTCCCTCTCCTTTTTTCTTTGACCATTATTGACAGTCTCTGAATTGGCATCCGTTTCAGTTACTGTGCTTATACAACAATTACTCTCAACTGCCAGCATCAACTTTTTATTTATAAGGAATGGAGAATCTGGTTTTGAAAGTTTGTTTGACTTTATTTTTTCCCTAAAGATACATTCTTCAAAGATGTGGACTGAGTTTTCTGTTTTGACTCTGGGGAAGAAGCTCAGTAGTACTAGTGGTCCTGTGGTGGATTGCAGTAAAGGCCTTCATTCTGGTGTTCAATCCGTAAGAAAATGACAGGTCTCATGATTTTGACGGGCCATTTGGTGGACAGCTGGGGGAAAACTTCCTCGCAAACATTATCAATGCTGCAGTTGTTACTGCCCATGAGATGCTCAGGTATGACAGACAAGACTGGCTTTTTTTATTTTTTGTGGTACCGGGGATTGAACGCAGAGGCATTCTACCTCCGCGCTACGCCCGCGGCCCTATTTTTTATGCTTTATTTTGAAACCGGGTCTCACGAGGTTGCAGAGGGCCTCACTAAGGAGAGAGAGAGAGAGAAAGAGAGCGTGCGTGCGAGAGCTGAGGCTGGCCGCGAACCCGGATCCTCCGGTCTCCGCCTCCCAAAGTACTGGGATTACAAGCATGCGCCACCACGCCCGGCTCAAGACTGGCTTTGAAAGCATGTGCCGCAGGAAATCTGATTGACTCAGGTGGAGGTGGTCAATGCTCTCCTTCAAGGACTTGAACAAGTCTTCTCTGGGTTAGGAGCTACAACTATAATTCCTACGAAGGTAATTAACACATTTTCAGTGAAAGGGTGCCAGATGTGATTCCCAACGCCGCCAGTGAGCAGATCGTTATTTGCCAAGAAGTTTGCTAAGCTGAACTCCAGTGATTCAAATTATCTATACTTTCATAAATAATTCTGGATATTGGACCTTGATCATCCTCATGGCATAGTTGGAAAAAATTCCTGAAGATAACTAAACCAGACTCTTGAAGATAAAGAGGCGGTGTCTTGCGATGTCGGCCTTTCTGGACACCACAGAGCTGGATGGTGTCACCCAGGGAGTCACAGCTGCAGTCGCTCACTGGGGTGATAGACTCCTCACAGCAAAGCACTCACATGGCTGTCTGTGTGGGGGAGACCACTCTGGCTGTTGATCCTGAAACACCCCTCCACCTGTCCTGAGTCAGTAGTGTAAAGAAGAGAAGCTGGGCACTTCTTGGTCACCGTCACAGATCTTGAACAGATGGCATGGTTGTCTACTATTACATGTTATGAACTGACTTGGGTGAAATGCCAGTTGATCCTCAGTATATAGCTGCAGATGCTTACAAGTGGTTCTGAATAGAGAAGGTTCTCTTAGCAAGACCACGTTTCCAAATAAAAAAATAAAAAGGGCTGGGGATGTAGCTCTGAGGTAGAATGCCCCTGGGTTCCATCCCCAGTACCACCAAAAAAAAAAAAAAAAAAAAAAAATATATATATATATATATATATAGGGCTGGGGGTGTAGCTCGGAGGTAGAATGCCCCTGGGTTCAATACCCAGTGCTGCAAAAACAAAAACAAAACAAAAACCCAAAAAACATTTGCCTTACAAGTCTAAAATAGTGACTCTTTTGTCTTTCTTATGTTTGTGCTACAAAATGGAAACTACAAATGAATCTTCTTTTCAAAACATGAGCTTCAGAGTGGAGTAGCCAAGCCTCTGGGGTGGCGAATGTTGTCCTGGGACTCATTCGAAGCATTTTTCTAATTCCTGCCGTTGCTCCCATTGCTTCCTCAGGACGTGCTTCAGTTCTCACCTGCTTAAGGACGGCTTGACCTCACACTCAGCGCTAGAATCCACCCACACGCATTTCCCCACCCACTCCCAATCTGAGTGTCGTAAGACCTGCAGTGCTGAAAATGTGGGCTGGGATCACAAGGGGGCCCTGTGATCCTTTCACAGAAGGCCCATCACTCAGGACGTTTTCATAACAATATTCAGACGTTACTTGCTGTCTCCACCACGTTGACATTTGCACTGATGGGGCAAAGGCTGTGGTGGGTCGTGGTATCTTAGTACAGTCAGAGTTGTGCACATTCCTCACCACCCTGTGCTCACAGCAAAAAAGAAAAGACTTACATTCCCTTAAGAATGTCATTCATGAAACAGTAAAAATTACTCATTTTATAAACTCTTGGCCATCAAGTACACTTCTCTTCATTTTTTTTTTTTGCGGTACCAGGGATTGAACGCAGGGGCATTCTACCTCCGCACTATGCCCCCAGCCCTATTTTTTTATGCTTTATTTTTGAAACCAGGTCTCACGAAGTTGCGGAAGGCCTCACTAGGTAGAGAGAGAGAGAGAGAGAGGAGAGAGAGAGACATAAATTGCGCGCGCACGCGTGCATGCACGCTGAGGCTGGCCGCGAACCCGGATCCTCCGGTCTCCGCCTCCCAAAGTACTGGGATTACAAGCGTGCGCCACCACGCCTGGCTCACTTCTCTTCCTTTTTTAAAAGTTATAATTTACCTACAATAAATTTTACCTTTTTAGCCTATGTTTCTGTAAAATTTGATAATTCATAGAGTTGTATAATTCTTACCTCCACAAATAAGATATAGGACAGACTCATCACCCCTAAACATTTCCCTATGTCCCTTCTTTTCTTCTTTGGTACTGGGGATTGGACCCAGAGGCATTCTACTTCTGCGCTACATTCTCAGCTCTTTTTTATTCTTTATTTTGAAAGAGTCTCATCAAGTTGTTGAGGATCTCACTAAGTTGGAGCCTGAGATCCTCCTGTCTCAGCCTCCCAAACACTGGGTTTATGGGTGTGTGCTACCGTGTCTGACTTCCCTGTGTCTGTTCTAACACATTCTCCCAACCTTGCAAGCACCAGGCATCCACTTTTCTTTTTTCCGTCCCTGTAGTTTTCCTTTTCCATAATGTTTATATGAATGGCATCCTGTGGCCTTCTGAGTCTAGCTTCTCTCACTTATTATAATGCATTTGAGGCTGTTGCTTGTATCATTTTGTTACTTTTTATTAGTGAGTAGTATTCTGTTGTACAAATGTACCACAGTTTGTCCATTTATTAGTTGAAGGACATTGTGCTGTTTTTGTGTTGCAGCTGTTAGTAATAAAGCTACTGTAGAACTCTACAGGCTGTTGTATGAATATAAGTTTTCATGTCACCTAGGAGTACGATTGTTGGGTTGAGTGGTAAGCATGTTTACTTTTAGGAAACAACAGAACTTTTTCCAAAGTGGCTGTACCATTTTGCATTCCCACCAGAGCTCCAGCTAACCCACCACCTTTCCAACACCTGGCATCATCAGTTTTATTTTAAACCATTCTAAATGGGGAGTGGCATCTCAGTGAGGATCTGAGGGCTTAATTTGCATCTCCCTGAAGACTGATGTTATTGGGCATCTTTTCAAGTGCTTATTTTTCATGTGTATGTCTTTGGTGAGGTGACTGTTCAAATATTTTGTCTGTTTTTAAGTTGGGTTTGTTTTCTTACTGGTTTTGAGAGTTTTCATATATTCTGAATATAAGTCATTAGTCAGATATGTAATTTGCCAGTATTCTCTCCCTTAGTACACATTTTAATATTCTGTATGACAAAATGGAAACAAGTGGGCCGGGCGTAATGGCATATGCCTGTAATCCCAGTTCTTGGGAGGCCGAGACAGGAGGATTGCAGGCTGGAGGACAGTTTCAGCAACATAGTGAGACTCTCGACAACATAGGGAGACCCTGATTCAAAATAAAAAATAAAAAGAGCTGGGGGTCTGGATTGGAGGTAGGATGCCTCTGGGTCAATCCCCAGTAACACACACATGCGTATGCACGCACACATCTACACACACAGAAATGTGTATAAAGCATTTTTGCTATACTGTAAAATAAGATGGTTGTCTCTAAGGAAAGCATTTCTGTGGTTGAGTTGTGAACTAAAATAGCTCTTTTTTCCCTAACAGAATCCCATTTTTATTTGAAAGGCTGACAAAGTGGTTACATGTTTTTTCAAATCTCAGAATTACCTAAAAAATTCTTGAGTATTTTCTCGAAAAAAATGAATGGGGTGAACTCACCACTCATGGGAAACAACTCACAGTATTTTTACTAATGATAAAAGTAGAACCTTTAACAAGTAGAATTTTGAAAAACTTTTATCAAATACTGTGAACTCACAGATTCCCAAGACTTAAGTTTTCTGTGAGATTGGGAGTGATAGTAAATGAACATGATTTTGGATATTGTATAATGAAATGAGTCTGTGATACTCACTAAACTAATACTTTCCAAACAATTGGTACACGATAATATAAAATCCATGGGTGAATGATCCATCCAAAGCACAAGATAGATCAATGATGGAGTATAATCTATGAGAATTCAAAAAGTTCTTTAATACAGTTTTAGTCTCAATATTTCAACCAACCTTTAAGAAACTGCCATTTGCCAAGTTTTGGTTACTATCAAAAAAGAATATCTGTAATTATCTTAAAAGACTATTGACACACTCCTCCCTGTTCTGAGTCTGTGTTCTCATCGTCTACTTCAACTAAAACGTGTATCAAAAGGCTGAATGTATAGAGTGCTTGCCTAGCATGTGTGAGGCCCTGGGTTCAGTCCCCAGCACCACACAAAGAAAAAGCAGAAGCAGATATGAGAACCCAGCTGCCAAATACTAAAGAAACTTGCAAAAATGTAAAATAATAGTGCCACTCTTCTCACTATATTTTGTTTTAGAAATTATTTTTATAAAGACATGTTAATATATAAATTCATTTTATTTATTTTTTATAATTAGTCTAACATAGAATGTTTTTGTTTATTTTTTGTGGTACTGGGGATGGAACCCAGGGCCTTGTGCATGCTAGGCAAATGCTCTACCTCTGAGCTACATCCTCAGCCTGTAAATTCATTTTAAGCCAAATGATAAATGTTTTAAAATGTCTGTTTGAATTTCTGTTATAGTGTATAGCAACAGATAAAGACCATGTTAGTCTAAGTTCTTTGGGGTCCTCAGTAATTTTGAAGAATGCAGAAGTCCTGAGACCAAACAGATATGCAGATTGCTACTTGGAGTTTAATCTCAGCGTCATTGTTGCATACCCGTGGTGGAGAATATGGCTTGCCCTCCCCACGGTGTTTTGGTTTGAGGCTTCTAGTTCTTAAAAAGGAATTTGTATTTACTTTACAGAATTGAGAAATTTTATATTCTTTAAAATGAGATGTCTCCCATCATCATAGATGATACCGAACACTTAAAAGTAAGCCAAGTACCTTGCACTATGGGATATGTACCTCATTTTCTATCAAATTGGCCAGAAATCCCAATAAAGCGTAAAACTAGTGGATTTACATATCACTCAATTAAGTCTTCCTTTTTATCTTGAGTACAGAGGTTCTCACTAGCACTGAAAGTCTAGGGACTGACATGAGAGCACAGCGAGGACAGGCCCGCCGAGGACTAGCTGTGAACATCCCTTGGTAGCCGCGGCGGCGGCAGCAGCTCTCAACGCGCTCATTCATTCTGTCCAGGCCCGCTAGCTGCGTTCTCTCTTTAACATTCAGCCTTTCAACTCTCATCAGCATGCTGCAGACCGAAATATGATAAGGCACTTTTCTTCATTTTTTACTAGTGCTTTCTCTTTTCTGGTATTGAAATGTTAGAGGGAATAGGATGCATGTAAATTCTATCTTAAAGTCATAGACAGCAAACCTCCTGATGAGCTAGAACACATTTTTGTGCTGTTGGTTCCCGAAGAATTGGTTAAGAAATTACAGAAGGATCAAAACAGTTTCGTTTGGGAGCAGTGAGTTGGGGTTATTATCTTTGTGCATGAGAGACCAGATGATTCTAAAGTGATCCTCTTCTCTGGCTTTTTTATGCAGTAGTATTAGAATATAACATTTATGGTGGGGGAGGACAGTTCTTTTTTTTTGTGGTACCGGGGATTGAACCCAGGGGCGTTCTACCTCCGCGCTACACCCCTGGCCCTATTTTTTAATACTTTATTTTGAAACCGGGTCTCACGAAGTTGCGGAGGGCCTCACTAGGTAGAGAGAGAGAGAGAGAGAGAGAGAGAGAGAGACAGGGAGAGAGAGAGAGAGCTGAGGCTGGCCGCGAACCCTATCCTCCGGTCTCCGCCTCCCAAAGTACTGGGATTACAAGCGTGCGCCACCACGTCCGGCGGAAGACAGTTCTTAAAATCTTATAACTACATCTAATCAAAGCCGGGCATGGTGGCACACACCTGTAATCCCAGTACTTGGGAGGCTGACACTGGTGGATTGCAGGTTTGAGGACAGCCTCAGCAAGTAGTGAGACTCTCAGCAACCTAGCGAGACCCTGTTTGGAAACAAAAAATTTAAAAAGGGCTGGGGATGTAGCTCAGAGGTAGAATACCCCGGGGTTCAATCCCCATTACCATCAAAAAAAAAAAAAAAAAGAAAAAGAAAAACACTAACCTGTTATACAGCATTGCTTAATCCAGGAAAGTAGATATATTTAAAGCTAATGTTTGGAAATCTTCTCGTGAGATTTTGTCTCAGATTAAAATACTTAAAACACAAGCTGTGTGAGAGTCACCTCCCTCTGCCCTTCCCATCTCAGGAAAAGAAAGGCTATCCTAGGACTTTTTCATTTGAATACAAATTACTGTCATACCAAATGGAAGCACATGGGAATGTTAATGGCCCTTTAGTTAATTTGTAGGAATGCTTCTTTATATTACTTTTTTTTTTTTGCGGTACCAGGGATTGAACCCAGGGGCGTTCTACCTCCGCGCTACATCCCCGGCCCTATTTTTTATACTTTATTTTGAGACCGGGTCTCACGAAGTTGCAGAGGGCCTCACTAAGTAGAGAGAGAAAGAGACAGGGAGAGAGAGAGAAAGAGAGCTGAGGCTGGCTGCGAACCTGGATCCTCCGGTCTCCGCCTCCCAAAGTACTGGGATTGCAAATGTGCGCCACCACGCCCAGCTTTTATATTACTTTTAAGTATAGTTTGTTGAGAGAAAAATTAAATTTGCCCTTTTCAAACAACTTATAGCTGCTTAAATAATGGCTACTTTATTCTGAGCCTCAGCTGAGAACATACTCAGTCTGTGTATTTTAGCTTCAACATGTGCCTGTGAAGAGCCTTCTTCTATGGGAATGGTGGTTGCAGAGGATGGTGTCTGATCCTAAATGTTAACTCAAATCATGCAGTAACTTGTTCATGGAATAACTTGTGACTTCTTTCTCTTCACCTTGATTATAGAGAGGTACAGAAAGCAGTCAACACTGCCCAGGGCTTGTTTCAGAGATGGACAGAGCTCCTCCAGGACCCCTCGGCAGCTACGCGGGAAGAAATCGACTGGACCACCAACGAGCTAAGAAACAACCTGCGCAGCATAGAGTGGGACCTGGAGGACCTTGACGAAACTATCAATATCCTTTTCTGTGGTCTGTGACATTTGTGGTAAATAGACAAGCGGGCAAGGATACCAGATGTTTCACTTGTGTAGATGAGACATTTCCTTCCATAATGAGTAGATGTTGCTCCCACTCATACCATGACACATTGAAAATAAGCTAAGGAGAGCAGCCCAGTTCTCTACAGTGTGTGACGGATTCTGCAACATAGAGGCAGCGTAGTGCAGTGGTTGTGGCTTTGGGGCCCTAGAGTCAGACTGCTGGCGTCCAGGCTCTGACCCCAGCAGTGTGAAGGTAAAATCGGCTTTTCCAGGCACACCAAGCAGTTTTCCAGCAGACGCCAAATGGGTATGTGGTGAACTCAGTTCAATTCTGACATTGTGTACCTGGAAATAGCCCGTCCCACAGGCTATGGGCTCAGTCCCACAAGACTGTCCCCCACTTCAGGGGACAGCACCCGTTCTGACCTGTGCCTCTGACCCCTGACCCCTCAGGCTTTATTCATTTGATAGAGCAGCTTGCAAAACTCGGGGGAACACTTACATTGACCATTTATTATTATAAAGTATACCCCCAGAGATACAGATGAACAGCCAGGTGAAGAGATGGGTGAGGCGTGGAAGAAGAGACGTGGGATCCCGATGTGGTCAGCTGTCTAGAGGCTCCGCGAACCCCTCCACTTGGGGTTTTATGGAAGCTTCTTTATGTAATCATTGGCCATTCATGATCAACTCAGTCTATATATCCCCTTTCTCTTCTCCAGAGGGGGAAATGGGCTGAAAGTTCCACCTTCGAATTGCCAGGTTGGTTCCCTGGTGACCTGCCCCAGGCCGAGGTCATCCAGGCGCTCCCAGTCATCAGCCAGCTCATTACCAGAGATTGCAAGGGTTTTAGAAGCCGTGTGCCAGGAACCAGAGGCAGACCCCAAGTATATATTTATTATATTATAGTATCCCGACCGGTTACTATGACTTTGAGCACGTTGCTAAACCTCTCTGTGCTTTAGTTTCCTCTTCACTAGAAAGGGTAACAAGAGCTCAGAGTGGTGCCTGGCAGTAAGCATCTGTAAAAGGATTTGCAGTTGAGCTGGGGGTGTAGCTCAGTGGCTGAGCACTTGCCTAACATGCCAGGACCTGGGTTTGACCCCCCAGCACTGTGGAGCAATAAAAAGGCATTTGTAGTCATTACTGCATAGTGGAATATACCATCCACACCAATGTTATTATACATTGGTAATGAGAGAACAAAAGAAAATCTTTTTGTATACTCTTCTTAAAAGTGATGTTAAAATGCCACTGTCCAATGGAGAGTTATTTTGTCCCATAAAACTGTGTTTAGCAGGATTTTTTTTTTTTTTTGCGGTACTGGGGATTGAACCCAGGGGCATTTTCCCTCCAAGTTATACCCCCAGCCCTGTTTTATTCTTTATTTTGAAACAGGGTCTCACTAAATTGCGGAGGGCGTCACTAAGTTGCTGAGGCTGGCCGCAAACCTGCGATCCTTCTGTCTCAGTCTCCCAAGTACTGGGATCACAAGTGCGCGCCACCATGCCTGGCCTGGCAGATTTAATTGTACTAACTTATGTTATTGATGTTTTTAAGTTCATTGATATGACTGATGAACTTGAGAACTGTTAAAGCTGAATTACGTGGCCTTTTCAACTGGAAATTCCATTTAACCTAAACTTTAGATGGAGGATATACCAATGCATGTCTGAGTTCTGTTTTTTTTAACCTACATGAGATAAAACATCAAGGAAACCAGCTTCCGCAAGGGTCACTCACTAGTTAGAACAGGTTTATATGCAGTTGATATGTTCAGTGCATAATTTCTCTAATAATGACGCCGAGTACCTTTTAACTTATTAAACGGCATGTATGTTCCCTAAAAGGGGACAAGATCAAAAGCACAGTTAGAGAGAGATTCTTCTTCCCTTGAGACCGGAGGAAAGGAGGAAAGATGAGGGAGATACCAAAATTATAAGATAAAGAGGGCAAAGGTTATGAAAGATACGCATCATTCATTCGGCACTTTTTTTCTGCTATTTGGGGGATTGAACCCAGGGCCTCAAGCATGCTAGGCAAGAACTCTACTACTGCATTTCATCCCCATCCCAGCAAGCATCTCTTGAGTATACTATGTGCCAAGCATTTTGTTTGTTACTGAAATTAGAGATTGTTATTAGATTAATAAGAAAAACCCTCATGGAACCTTGGGTGTGGGTAGGGGCAGGGTGCGGGTAGGGGAAGGTATTAATCAAATAATAACAAATATATAAGTGCAGACTATGAAAAAGAAGTCCAGAGCTATATTCTAGTGTCTGACATAATGCAGTTGGACCAGGCTAGAGAGTAGGGGACCAGGGCAACTTCCTGAAGAGTGCTTGAATTCTTTAGCTTAAAGAGGATTAGCATCTTGGCATAAGGGGAAGTGGTTTGGAACGGCAATTGAAAAAGGCTTGCAAAAGCTATCATGGGAAAAGTAGTCAGAAGTCAAAAAAAAAATAGGTAAAAGTTTTGGCAAGCATCAGAAAGATCCTGACTCAGCTGTGGTCAGACAGCGTGGATTGGTAGTGCACCCAGTCACTGGGGATTCACCTGGCCAGTCATATCTGTCTTGGGGCAAAAGGATCTTTGTATAGCTAGGGGCAGAAAAAGTTTGAGAATGTTTAGTGTCACATTGACTGTTTTTCAGAAAGCTTTTATTGCTTCCATGTGAGTGATTCTGTGGTTTAACAAGATGTTGTTAGTTAGGCTTTTGGTGATGAAATTGCTTTCCCTTGACTTTTTGACCCACGCATAGTTGAAGCAAATCCTAGAAAATTCAACCTCGATGCAACTGAATTGAGTATAAGAAAAGCCTTCATCACCAGTACTCGGCAAGTTGTCAGGGTAAGCAACATGATCTCACCGTTGTTTCCTTTGTAAGAACTAGCCAAACTTCCAAGAATCCTTTCCCTTAATTGTAAACTAATAGGTTGACTGTGAAACCACCTTTTAGTATGAATTAAATACCAGTGTTTCCCACAGACAACTTCTCTGATTGAAAAAAAATCTGTTTTTAGTATTGTCAGGCATATTAGAGTGAAAAAGAGAGCAAGCTGCTGGCTTTGGGAGGTTATTTTTAATAGTATGATCCTACTCATCTACACCTCTCGTTTTTCCTTTTTATTTCTTAGTACTCTATTTCAGGACAAAAGAAAAGAATCACTGTTGGAGAAGCCATTTGCTTTCTTGGTTGATCGGTGATAGCTTGCATTGTTGAAGAGTAACTCTCCTTGGTTTGGATGGCGGCCTCTTTCACCATCTGAATTGCTTCTGGAACTTTTGCAACCCGTGTTATTGACATTGCCATATACAACTGCCTGACAGCCTTTCTGGAGTTATCCAGAGCAAGCAAGCGTCTCTCAGCGTGTAAAAAAAACCATCCAAGCTGACAAATCTTTAGTTCCAAATTATTAGAATAATACCCATTATTAAAGAACCTAAGAGAAAATACTGTTTAAGTAAAATCTTGCATCATTAAGATATGTTTTGTATTTTGAAACTAGGTGGCTAAACCATTCGATTAGCATAACTAGATGTAAGAGAACCAGCTGTCTTTAACATATGTACTAGAAAGCAGCTTCCTTGAATAAAAAGACTTGGGATCAGACCAGCTGACATATGGCAGGAACCTTGGTTTGTGCGTGCCAGGGCCTTTCTGTCATGTGATTTCCTCTTCGAATCATTTCAAATGGTAGATTATCACTGAACTCTATACATTGTTTTCTTGTTTTATTCAGTAGTTGCTTTTCTGTATACTTGTACCTAAGTGGCTTATAAATATATCCACATTTTATTGGGGCAGAAATCTTTTTGGACTTCAAATGCCTCATTTAAACAATGAGGGTTTGGATAAGACTCCCCCTAATTTCTAGCCAGTTGGAAATGATATTTTGATAAGGAAGCCCTGTTGTTAAGTGACATATTTTTTGTATGATAATTCCTTAATTTTTTTATATAAATGTAGTGTTGTTTCTTTCCTTTCTTCCTTTCTTTTCTTTCTGTAATTGGTTTTCCGAAGGATGCTGCTATAATATTTAATGGTGACTTGCAGTGAAGCCTATATTCTTGACTTTATTATAATTGTTCTTTCTTCAGTGTATTATTTGTGAATTTTGCATATTGGAATTTAGTGGTCAATATATTGAAAGTTAAGTTAGTTGGTATAATGGGAAGTACAATCCAAGGTTCATTTTCCAGTATTTGAAAAGCTTTTCAAAGTACAATCTTAGAAGTCTTCTAAATCAAATCAGTACTTCAAAATGTTGCTGTCCTTCTAGAGTTGAGGTCTGAACTATGCTCAGCTATGTGAGCCAACTGACTACGGTTTTCAGTCATTCTTGTTTTAATTCATGACCCTTTGTTGGAAAGCTGTTAGTTTTATTTGTTTGCTTGCTTGTTTTACAGTACTAGAGATTAAACCCAGGAGCATTCTGTCTTAGTCATATCCCCAGCCCTGTTTTAAAAGTTTTTTTCTGAAATAAGGTCTCACTAAATTCCCCAGGCTGGCTTGGAACTTTTAATCCTCTTGCCTCAACCTCCCATGCAGCAGAGATGACAGGCATGTGCCACAATGCCTGGCTCAAACTGTTAGTATTTGTCAGTAGTGGAGTAATAGTATGTAACTGAGCTTTTGTTGATTTGATTTTAATAGATTCTAATTTCAAAGTCCTATGGAGGCCGGGCGTGGTGGTACACGCTTGTAATCCCAGTACTTGGGAGGCGGAGATGGAGGATCTGGGTTCGCGGCCAGCCTCAGCTACTTAGTGAGGCCCTCCGCAACCTCGTGAGACCTGGTTTCAAAATAAAGTATAAAAAATAGGGCCGGGGTGTAGCTCGGTGGTAGAACGCCCCTGGGTTCAATCCCCGGTACTGCAAAAAAAAAAAAAAAAAAAA
>PVJS01010036.1:0-18773 GCA_004027185.1 Glis glis | reverse complement strand
AAGAAGAGGATCACGGGTTCAAGGCTAGCATACTATAACTTAGCAAGACCCTTTTCAAAATAAAAAATAAAAAGGGGTGGGGTTGTAGCTCAGTGGTAGAACAGCCCTGGGATCAATCTCCCAACACCCCTCCATACACACAAACACACAAAAGAGTCTTGTTGTGTATGTTCTCCCAAGCATCTTTTAAGATCGTAAGGTTTTTATTACATTTTGCTGGTAGTTTTTACTGAAGAAAGTAAAATATTCCTGCTGGCGATATAGTTCAGTTGTAGAGTGCTTTCCTAGCATGTGCAGGGCCCTGGGTTCAATCCCGAGTAACACACACACACACACTTAAAAGGAAAGCAAATTATTCTAGTTTGTGTGTAATAGTCTTTGTATTTTTTAGGTAGTTATATTTTTACATTTGTGGAGTCACCTGTACATCAAAGGTTTCACATATGAAATTTCCATGTGTTGAAAATATGCTCCAGAAGTGACTTTGGTTTAGTAGTGAAAAATGGTACAGGATGTGGCAGAGGAACAATGAAAAAGGGGTCAGGAAACCTGAGGTCTCGGCTAAGCTGTGGCCTTAATAAACTTAATCATGAGATCCAGCCTTTCTGAATGTCAGTTTCATCAATGAAATGACCATCACTAACAGTTCTCTGACTTTAAGTTTCAAGGGGATTCAGAACTAGATCCCCCCCAAAAAAACCCAACCTGTTCCAACCCAAGAATTGTTTACAGTCAGTTATAAGTCACGATAGAAATGGCTTTGGTTAATGAAAATGGGTAAGGCATCCATGGTGTGCACAGCTGACGCTTGAACGTGAGACCCACGCGTGGGAAACACTGGGATTTATTCTGCCTCGCTGATCCGCGTGGAAGACAGTGCGAGGTGGAAGCAAGAGCATAAATAACCGGGACATTTGTTGTTCTTTTGGCAGATGAACCATATTTTATTGGGACTAACTGCTTCTTGACTGCTGGTTCTAAACTTCATGTGTTAGGAAGAAGATGAGTAATTATGTTTTTGGCATGATAGGTTGTTACAAAATGTTTAAAAGTGTTTAGTAACATAGCTTTAAAATTCCCCATCCCAGTATGAAGGTGATCTGTCATATGGTGTCTGGTGACTTTAACCTACTTAGAGAAAATGCCATGCTAGAAGTGAAAGCCATACCTGTTGAGGGGGGATGCTGGGGATGGAACCCAGGGGGACTCTACCACTGAACTCTACTCCCAGCCCTTTTTATTTTTGATTTTGAGACAGGGACTGGCTAAGTTGCCCAGGCTAGCCTCGAACTTGGGATCCTCCTGTCTCAGCCTCCTAAGTACTGGGATTGTAGGCGTGCACCACTGCACTAGGCTGAATGCTACAGCTCTTTACCTGCAGCAGTGGCCACATTTAGGACGGCCACCCTGGAGCTGGTATGAATTTAGCCCACGCAGGGCGTGGTGGTGCACACTTGTAATCCCAGTACTTGGGAGACTGAGACAGGAGGATCAGGGTTCATGGCCAGCCCCAGCTACTTAGTGAGGCCCTCCGCAACTTAGTGAGACCCCGTTTCAAAATAACCCAGTACTTGGGAGGCTGAGACAGGAGGATTGCAGGTTCGTGGCCAGCCTCAGCTACTTAGTGAGGCCCTTTGCAACTTAGACCCTGCTTCAAAATAAAGAATAAAAAATAGGGCTGGGGGTGTAGCTTGGAGGTAGAATGCCCCTGCATTCGATCCCCGGTACTACACACACACACACACACACACACACACACACACACACAAAGAATTTAGCCCAAACAGTTTGTAAACACACACTTGCATGTGCATACACACACATACACACATACACACAAAAATACATTGCTTATTAAAAAATTACAACTTTAAAATCTATATTTCATTAAAGTAATATATATTTAGTAAAGAAAATTAGAACAATTTTTTTTTTTTGCGGTATCGGGGATTGAACGCAGGGGCGTTCTACCTCCGCGCTACACCCCCAGCCCTATTTTTTTTATACTTTATTTTGAAACCGGGTCTCACGAAGTTGCGGAGGGCCTCACTAGATAGATAGATACAGAGAGAGACAGGGAGAGAGAGAGACAGGGAGAGAGAGAGAGAGAGAGCTGAGGTTGGCCATGAACCCGGATCCTCCGGTCTCCGCCTCCCAAAGTACTGGGATTACAAGCATGCGCCACCACGCTCGGCTAGAACAATTTTATAAGAGGACAAAATAGAAAAAGAGTCCAAACGCAAAATAATACATGAACACAACACTTTGATGTATTTTCTCTTACTCACTTTCCTCCTAATGCACACTGGTTAAGTTTTTATATAGTTGTGATGGTATGATTATTCAATAGCCTTTTATTTCTAGTAGCCACATTACAAAGTAAAAGAAACAAGTGAAGTTTATATATTTTATTTAACCCAGTATATCCAAAAGGTTACCATTTGAACATGTAATCTAAGAAATAATGAGACGTTACATTTTTTTAATCTTTTTTTTACAGAGATTGCTAAATCTGGCGTGTATTTTACTTTTAAGCACATCTTAATTCAGATGTGATATTTTCATTGGAAGTATTTAATATATAGTTAGAGTTTATAAAACTTGAAAATTTGGAAAAGTAGGTTCACAAGCCTATTTTTTCCCCAAACATGCTTAGACGCTTTCCAGTAATCAAATTTAAGTTTCAGTTAATTAAAATAAAATAAATTGAGTCCCTCAGTTGTACGGGCCCCATTCCAAGGCTCGGCAGCTGCAGTTGGCCAGTGTTCCTGTGCCGGACAGGAGCAGATTTAGACGATCCTTCTCAATGATTGCACGCTTCTATACGACGACAGTGATGACGTGAGTGTTCACTATGCTCTTGGCCACCATTAGTCAGACCTCATGTATTATTTCTATTAATCCTCAGAATGGCCTATAAGATATTATTATTCCAAACATAGAGAAGAAATAGAGAAATTGGGAAATTAGAGAAATTGGAAATTTTGCATAATTTAGCACAACTATTAAAAAGTATTACTAAGTCTTGAACCCAGGTCTTTGGCATGAAAGACTATCCTCCAAACCTCTTCTCTAATCTGGCTCTGCTATGATTTATTTAATTACTGACCTACTAGTAGATATTTTGATTATTGTTAGTTTTTAAGTAGTAAATAAGTCAATGAGAATTTTTTTTTTTTTTTTTTTTTTTTTTTTTTGCGGTACCGGGGATTGAACCCAGGGGCGTTCTACCTCTGCGCTACACCCCCGGGCCTATTTTTTTATACTTTATTTTGAAACCGGGTCTCACGAAGTTGCGGAGGGCCTCACTAAGTAGAGAAAGAGAGAGAGAGACAGACAGACAGAGAGAGAGAGAGAGAGAGAGACAGACAGAGAGAGAGAGAGAGAGACAGACAGAGAGAGAGAGCTGAGGCTGGCTGCGAACCCCGATCCTCCGGTCTCCGCCTTCATAGTACTGGGATTACAAGCGTGCGCCACCATGCCCAGCCTGAGAATATATTTTTTAAATATTGGTTAATATTTTCAAAGTATCTACAAGTCAGTATCAGTCTCTCACTCACTCACTCTCTCTTTTCTCTCTCTGTGTGATGCTGGGGACTAGACCTAGGGCCTTGTGCACGGTAGACAAGTGCTTTATCATTGTGATATACCCCCAGCCCAAAAGACTTGTTTTCTTGCTTATACTGGGGATTGAACCTGGGGCACTTTACCACTGAGCTGCGTCCCCAGCTCTTTTTATTTTTTCAGACAGGATCTGGCTAAGTTGCCTACGCTGGCTTTGAATTTGCGAATCTCTTGCCTCAGCCTCGTATTTGGGATCACAGATGTGCGTCACTGCACCCGGCCCTAAAAGACTTACTTCTAATAGCAGAGTAGCAGATTCTGTGTTTCTTAATACTTTCACCAACACTAAGTATTATTAGTCTTTTTCATTTTGCTTAGTCCAATTGGGTTAGTGCGTATTTTCATGTTTAATCACTAGTGTGTTGTCTGTTTTCAGAACTCTCTTCATAACCATAGTCAAGTACATAAGGCTACATTGTGTGGATTTACTGTAAATTGCTATTCCTTTATTTGGACATGGTGCTTATTTCTACTCTTATATTGCAAATAACACTGCAATGTACAGTTTTGCATATCTCTTTTGGTGTATGTTTGATATTTCCTTAAGATAATTTACTATTAGTGTTATTAATGAATCAAGACAGTAAATGTCTTTAAGGCTCTAAAAATGGCAAAATTTATTTTAAAGGGGCTGGTCCAGTTTGCCATTCATCCATTGTTTGGAAGAAATAGTCTTTTTTTGGGGGGGTACTGGGGATGGAACCTAGGGACATTCTACCACTAAGCTACACCTCCAGCCCTATTTTATTATATTGCTTTGAAATAGGGTCTCACTAAGTTGCCGAAGGCCTCTCTAAGTTGTTGAGGTTGGCCACCATCCTCCTGTCTCAGCCTCCCAAGTACTGAAGTTACAAGCTTGAGCCACCACACCTGGCTGAGAAATAGTCTTTTTAAAAACATTTTTACTGAAGTATAATAATAAAGAGAAGTTCATATTTCCTAAGTCTATAGCTTGATGAATATATTATCTGGACACCTCATCTGGACAGTGCCCAGAAGCATCACGGGGCATTACCAACACCCCCAGCAGCCTCCTCATGCTCCACAACCATCATTACCTCCACCCTTACCGTCCTAACTCTGACAGCAAAACTACATGCTACATATAGTGTTCAGAGGCTGAGATGGCACTTTTTCCATGCACACAGTGATATTTTTACTACTTGAGTAACATGTTCGTTGTTTTTTAAGAAAGACTATTATAAAATGCATTGAGTGTACTTCACTTTATAAAAATTCTTATTGGCAGATTGTAATGGTATGTGATAGTGAGATTCGTAATGATACATTTATATATGCCCACAACATTGGGTGTGCCTTAAAAAGCATGTATTATCCTCCTAATGAGAATTTAAGATTTACTGCTCTCCATAGTTATTAATTATATTAAGTAAATGGGATTGTTTGATTGAATATCAATGTTATCTTGAACTCCAGTTTAATTGATAAATAGGAAGGGAATTCTGCAGTGCAGGAGATACTGGCTTAGCTATCTTCCTTTGAGGTGTCTGTGTACAACAGAGGTTCTCAAATATCAGTCTTAAGACTTACCAGTGAGGATTATTAAAAGCACCATAAAGAGTCTGACTTAGTAGGTCTGGGTGGGGCCTTAGAGAATTGCAGTGTGTGTGTGTGTGTGTGTGTGTGTGTGTGTGTTGCTCGGGATTGAACCCAGGGGCATTCTACCTCTGAGCTACACCCTCAGCCCATTTTTAATTTTTAATTTAGAAACAGGGTCTCACCAAGTTGCTGAGACTGGCTTTGAACCTGCGATCCTCCTGTCTCAGCTTCCCATGTACTGGGATTACAGGCACGAGCCACCACTCCCGGCTCAGAGAATTGCTTTTTTTTTTTTTTTTTGCGGTACCGGGGATTGAACCCAGGGGCGTTCTACCTCCGTGCTATACCCCCGGCCCTATTTTTTATACTTCATTTTGAAACCGGGTCTCACGAAGTTTCAGAGGGCCTCACTAAGTAGAGAGAGAGAGAGAGAGACAGGGAGAGAGAGAGAGAGCTGAGGCTGGCCGCGAACCCAGATCCTCCAGTCTCTGCCTCCCAAAGTACTGGGATTATAAGCGTGCGCCACCACACCCGGCTAGAGAATTGCATTTTTAACACCACCTGGGGTGTCTGACTTATAAGTTACCTGGTGAATCCCATGGAAACAGGCCCCGCCTAGTTTATATCATTCACAGCTGTTTGCCTGGCATGCATTAGACATCAGTTAAGTATTTGCTGAATGAATAAGTGAGGGTTTGAAAGTCGCAGCAAGGTGATTTTTCCCCAGACTCACCATGACAGGAATTAGGAAAGCCATGGCCCTGCCCGATCTACTGTTCACTTATAGTCTTGGAGGAAGTTTCGAAAAATCAAATGCCTTAATATTTGCATCTGTAAAAATAGTCTAATTGCCAACAGAAAGTATAAAGTATCTCGACAGCCTTTTTTAAAGAAAATTGTAGCCATCCTCTAGTTATTTTAAATCATTTTATAGTGGGTTATAGTTAGATGTGATAAAAATGGCTTATATCTAATAAATGTTTTGCTTCAGATTAAGTAATAAATTCATTTATTTTTCTTTCCATACAAAGTATTTTTGATATCACTCTGGAAATTCACTCTGGTGTTAGAAATAGCCTCTACTTCACATGAATGAAACTCATAAATAAAATAAGTGAGCTGGGTGTGGTGGCACACACCTGTAACCCTAGCTACTCAAGAGGCTGAGGCAGGAGGATTGCAGGTTTGAGGCCAGCCTGGGCAACTTAGCGAGACCCTGTCTCAAGATGAACAATAAAAAGGGCTGAGGATGTAGCTCAGTAGTAGACTACTCCTGGGTTCCATTCCTGGTACCACAAAAAAAAAAAAAGGAAAGAAAATCAGTGCATACAAAAGTATTCTTTGTTGTTGAATGACAAACTTTCATACTAAAACACATGGCTTTCTACATGTGTTTTATAAAGGATGCCAGCCCTTGAGCACAGACTTTTGTGTTCGTACCCCAGGGGTGCCATTTACTGGCTTGTGAGACTTTGAGAAGGTTATCCTAGTCTTTCTGGGTCTAGGTCTTTACCTGAAAATGGAGGAAACACCAGCTTCTCAAGGTTGTTGAGAAAGCTCAGTGAAAGCACTGTTCCCAGCCCATAGCAGGTGCCTAGTAAGCGTTAGCTCCCTTCCTCACACCTCCTGTTTAAGTTTATTGCCCAGGCCACATCTTTTTAAAGCCTTTCTCTTTATTTCCTTTATTTTTGAAACTGAAAATAAAAGCCAAAGAATACAGTACTTTTGTTAAGAAAAAGAAAAGAATCAATTATACACATTTTGCTAACGTGTGAGATAATAACCTTGATTTTCTTTAAGGGTGTTTTTCATTTGTTTTCTGGTCTTCTCTTCTCATTAGGACATGAAGGATCAGATGTCAACTTCGTCCGTGCAGGCGTTAGCAGAAAGGAAAAATAGACAGGTGAGAGCACATCAGAATATAAGCATCAGTCAACAAATACAGTAGATATTCAGAACTTCAACCGCTCACCATCCATGTATCTTGTGCTCAAGAGCAGGACCCATGCTTGCTGGCCCTGGGGCGACACTGGGAGGTTTTGTGAAAGTCTAGCATGGTAGCCCGAATTCTGTGACGCTAACAAATGCCTGAGATCATCAGCTCATGAAGAGAGAAGGTTTATCTGGCTCACAGGTGTAGTGGTTTTGGTCCATGGTCAGGTGGCACCATTGCTTCTGGACCTGTAGCGACGCAGTCCATCATGGTGGCAGCACATGGCAGAACCATTCTCCTCGTGGCTGGGCTGTGAAGGAGAGGAGGAGGAAGGGCTGGAGTCCCCGTGTCCCCTTCACGGGCATTCCCCCACAACCAGAAGTCCTCCCACTAGGCTCCACTGCTTCAAGGTTCTGCCACCTCTCAATAGAGCCAGGGACTGGGAACCCAGCCTTTAACCCTGTGGACCTTTGGGGGGGACACTTATCTAAACCATGGCGTCCAGTCAGCCTGCCCCAGCACGGCTGTCAACACCCTCACCCCACCCCACCCCGTCCTTTCCCACCTTCTGCTTACCCTTCTCAGAGCACTTATCACAGAGTCCTTCACTCGTGTGTTTATTCTGCACTTGCCGAGCACATTCTGCGTGTCAGGCTCTCAGCTAGGGGCTGTAACCATTTATGCCCTTTTGTCTTCTGGACCCCACCCTCCTTGAGAAGCTAGACTGGTTTTGTTTTTTTAATTTCTAGCAGCTACTACCTTGTCTACCTATAGAACTCACTAGACATTTAAGGATTGAAATGTGATGTAAAGACATTTGAAGAACTTTAAATGTGTATTAATTAAATCTCTAAGTATTTTAAAGAAATTATACACATTGGTGTATGAAAGAAACTCTTTTCTAATTGTTAAAATAGAAACCTTTTAAAAAAGATAAAACCATCACTTGGAATTTAGACTTGATTTTAATTCAGATTTGATTCTTTTGGTGGCACAGAATGTTCTTTGCCGGTTGCAAGCTATTAGATGGTTTATTGATAGAAATTTTTTCATAAATTCTGTATATCTGTTTTGCTTAGGAGTAAGAAAGACTTCATAGATAATCGCAGGACTGTTCAAAATGTTCTATTTATTTTAAATGACTTATCTTGACTTCATTCTACTCAGATTCCAGAAGGTTACCAATAGTCCAATTAGTATCCACTTAGTATGAGAATTATCTTACTCTTATTACTAACTAGAACTCAGTATTCATAACATAAATCCTTACTTAACACCATGGGTGTTAGTTGAGCCACTTAATTTTGAAAACAAGTATTTAAAAATCTTGGAGAAGGAGAGGATTACACGAATATCCAACTCAACCTTTCCTGTTTGAAGTCTTTGTTTTGGGGATTTTGATGTGTTTTGGTTCTGTTCTTATCTACCTCCCTTGCTTTTTTGCACAGTACAGGTAGGGAAGGGCTGTTAGCTAGATCATTCTACCTGGCTCTGACTCTTGAAAGAAGCTGGTGTATGGCCAGAGCTGGCTAGTTTTGGAGTCCCCTTGCTGTTTGCACTTGAGCATGTAGAAAATTAAGTGACAGTACCTGAAGTAGTTGTGACAGTGAGGTAGGTTACACCTGTCCTCTGTTACTTTTGGGGTTTTTTGCAGTATTGGGGATTGAACCCAGGGGCATTCTACCTCTAAGCTACACCCCCAGTTCTATTTTTTATTTTTTATTCTTTATTTTGAAACGGTCTCACTGAGTTGCAGAGGGCCTCACTAAGTTGCTGAGGCTGGCCTTGAACCTGCGATCCTCCTGTCTCAGCCTCCCAAGTAGTGGGATTACAAGCATGCGCCACCACACCCGGCTTCTCTGTTACTCTTAATGTGAATGTTTTAGTCTCAGGATAGTGCAGTGGAGGTAACATAAGTAAAGTGAGGACTTAAACGTTGCCTTTCCAAGCGTGGCTTGGAATCTTGTTTTAGGTCATGAGTAACCTGTCATAGGGCGTCAGATTCTCAAGAAATAGCAGAGCAGGTTCTCCAAGCACTCGAGTGGGCCTTGGCCTTCATGCCAGGTTCCAGTGCTGTGCTGCTGCCTTCTTCACCAGCCCCTCTGGCACTCCCAGGCTCACCTTTCAGTGCTCGGGGCTCTCTCCATCTTCTCTCCCATTAAAACAGACTCCTGGGGGTCAGACTGATGAACTCTAAGCAACTTCATTTTAACTTAGGTGACTCTTAACAACATAACATACATCTCACCTAAGTGTAGACCATGGGTGATGTAGGAAAGGTAGCCTTGACAGTGGCCCCAGGAACACACAGGGCCCTGATGGAGCCCCAGCTCTGCCCAGAGCCTCATCATACACGATAGCCTTTCTCTGACCCTGAAGAAATTGTCCTGAGGCTCCAGGGTCCTCGTGGAGGTCCTTATAGAGTTTGGGATCAGAATAAGCAGGGTCTTCTTAACCGTGATAGCCCTAGGACCAGATCAGGGCAGCGCCACCCACAAACGCCTTAGGTCTGCTTTACCCCAGAGATGGCCCCACCCAGCCTCTGGACTGGGCTGGCGCCCCGGCCCCTCAAGGCTCTCATGAGAACATCTGGTAACTGAGCGTCTCGGGAGCTCGCTCACTGCCCATGAGCTCGGTGCTCTGCATCCTGAGCTCCCCACTCAGCCCCCAAGTCTGGCTAGGACTTCACCTCTGTCACTCTTCACTCTTGTCAGTATGGAATAGGGGCATGGGGCAGTTGGTCAGGCTTTTAATAGTGACAGAGATAGAAAGCACCTGGTACAGAGATTTGGCAGCTCTACAAGGAAGAAGGATTGCCGCCGCCAGCATCTTCTGTATCCTGGCACAGGGCTGGTGTGAGCAGTTACTCGACCAGGCAGAAAGGTGGGGCCCCAATCCAAAACAACTGCTGTGACTGAGCTCATCCCCTAGCCTCTTGTATGAGGACGACACCTCCAAACTTAGCCTTTTCTAGCTACAGACTTCTTTGGGTTCATGCTTGGGAACCTGATCCTGGCCCCGGAGAGCCCTGGTGCAGAACTCTGACATCGGGGCCAGCCCTTGTCCGTGTTGTCAGGGTCAGGCACTCATTGTCATGCCTGCCTGGAGAAGCAGCCCTCAGTCGCCCTCTGGCAAGTCTGTAGCCTTCAGTTCCTCTGCAGACCCTGGGTTTTGTTCAGGGGTTAAATTTAATAGGCGTGGATGGAGCCGGGCGTGGTGGCGCACGCTTGTAATCCCAGTACTTGGGAGGCAGAGACCCGAGGATCCAGGTTCGCGACCAACCTCAGCTACTTAGTGAGGCCCTCTGCAACTTCATGAGACCCGGTTTCAAAATAAAGTATAAAAAATAGGGCCGGGGGTGTAGCTCGGAGGTAAAACGCCCCTGGGTTCAATCCCCAGTACCACAAAAAAAAAAATAGGCATGGATGGTTCTGTGCCTTCTGTGTATGAGGGGTTATTGTTTACCTTCTCGCTATTCTGGGGAGCCCACCCTCCCCAAAAGCCCAAAACTTCCCTGGCTCAACCTTCAGTAACAGACTCCAGATCTGTAGAGCCTGTTTGACCAGCACCTATGGGTCCAAGGCGAACTTCCAGGGGTCCTAGGAAGAGCTGTAGTAAGACACTGAGGGCTGTTAAATTATGGAACAGTGTACAGATCAGTGTTTGTTGGTTTACTGTAGACATTTATTTGCATTTTGAGGGTACAGAGCCCATTTGGGAGGGCTTGAAGACAGAGCAGGCTCTTCCTGGCATTCCTCAAATTGTACCACACAGGCACCTATACCACCTAAAAGCCTGGCTGGGCTATGGGAAGTGTGAGAACTCTCTATCACCCTGTTGTGCTGCTTGTTCAGAGACAGTACCTGTTCTTTCTCCCGACTCTGTTCTCGCCCACACAGGCCCTGCTCGGAGACAGCGGCAGCCAGACCTGGAGCACAGGGACGACAGATCAGTACAGACGCCTTGACCGAGAGCTGCACTTAGCCAATTCCCACTTCATCGAGGAGCAGCAGGCTCAGCAGCAGGTACTCGGACAACCGCGGCGAGGATGGGGTGGCAGGCGGGGCTCCTCCCCTGGCTCCTCTGCCCGTCGCGGGGGTTGTTGCTTGATGACAAGGAGGTTAGACCAGAGCTTGCGCCACAGTTGACTGTGTCAAACGAGTAATGATTGCATACGTGAAGGACATATGTTCAAGAGAGCCACGCTTGGTTAGGCCTCAGGAGAGCAGAGCAGACACCAAACTGACAGACAAGGGCCCGAGTGCAGCTCAGTGGTGGGTGCTTGCCAAGCATGCACGAGGGGCCTGGGTTTCCCTGCAATACTGCAGAAATGAGAAAGAAAATGACAGACAAGGCCAAGGACTTTAAAAAGAAAACACCTCTTCCCCAATCTCTTTTTTGTTCTTTTTTATTTATTTAATTTTTTGGTGCTGGGGACTGAACCCAGGGGGGTTCTATCTCTGAGCTACACCCCCCCATCCTATTTTATTTTTTGTTTTTGTTTTTTGGGTTTTTTTTTTCTTTGCGGAACTGGGGATTGAACCCAGGGGCATTCTACCTCCGAGCTCCACCCCCAGCCCTATTTTTTATTCTTTATTTTGAAGCCAGGTCTCACTAAGTTGTGGAGGCCTCACTAAGTAGCTGAGGCTGGCCGCGAACCCGGATCCTCCTGTCTCAGCCTCCCAAGTACTGGGATTACAAGCGTGCGCCACCACACCCCATTTGTTTTTTGTTCACTTCAACAAGGACACTTTCAGAAAGATTTGAGTCCTTGCTTTTTCATTGAAAATTCTTAGTTTGTTCCATTAAATATAAAAACAATGTCTTTGATGGAAGTTGAGGGGTGGAAGGAAAGTGAAGTTGAATATGTGCCTTGTTGCTTTAATATGTAGCGATATTAATAAAAGGAAGCTACAGGTAATGTCTCTGGGGCTTTGAGGATCATCTGTCACTTGAAACTACTGGTTTCTAAACATTGTGTTTTATGTATGGGTGCAGGTTTTGTGTTCTTTTGTTCTGTTTCCACTAGCATGTCTGCTTTTAACCAGCTCACTCAAATTGCTATTAACTAAGCAAACTTTATAGAGGGGGGTGCAACACAATTACAAGTAAATATTTGTCGTTCAGTAGCTGTCCTTGAGGTAATTTATTGCCACGGGCTCTCCTCTAGTTTGTCTTTGAGGAGGAAGAAAAGCTCTGTGTGCAGTTTTCCCACACCCAGAGGTTTGCCAGTCTCTTGCATTCAAGCTGTGGCAGCGTGTCGTGGATTGAGACCTTGATCTTGGCAATGGGCTTCCTCTTTCCAAACATCCCCAAGACTCGTGGTCATCTGCATGTCGCTTTTGGGCATTGTCTGTTCCCTTCTTGGACCTCAGCCAACCAGCGTCACTCTCTTGGTGGTTTCAAGCCCCGCTGACTGTTCACAAGTTGGATCAGCAGGAGAGATCAGTAGCTTGACAATCCAGCCTTTTGAGCAGCGTGTCATCAGAGGCGACGGTCTGGTCCTTTGATTTCTGGGCTTTGCTTCTGAATGTGAATTGTCCCAAGCTGGCAAAGAAACTAGCAGCTGCTAGAGTGCTGGGCTTGGAACCAGGTAAGATGGATTTTAATTGCTTATTTCCCGTTTCTCTGGCACCAGCTGATCATGGAACAGCAGGATGAGCAGTTGGAGCTGGTCTCTGGCAGCATCGGGGTGCTGAAGAACATGTCCCAGCGCATCGGAGGGGAGCTGGAGGAGCAGGCAGTGTGAGTACAGAGCCGCCCCTCCCGGTGGTGAGACCGAGGGGAGAGGCGTCCAGCGGGACCCCGCAAAGGCCCGGCAGCTATGTGCTGGGGAAACCAAGAGCTGTTTTATTAATAGCTGCATTCTCATCCTGTTGGACAGACTAGCCCCCCAAAGAAGCAGATTTATCAGATAAAATCTACGACAGGGTTTAGACAAAGTTATTGTTACTTTTAAACACCTCCAAAACCAGATACAGATTTCCCTGAGCAGATACTTGAAGCACAGTTGTGGATGGAATTGTGAAATGCACTGTACGCTCTGGAGACGGGTCTTCTGAGAGGATGGACGGCCCAAGGGCGGCCTGGAAGGTGGTGTTAGGAGCTCCTCACCTGACTGGTCCCATCACTCTTGCTGCATTCACAGAACTTTGTTTTTATCTTAAATTGTAACTTTATGAGAAAACTTATAAATTTAACTACAATTAACAAAAAAATCTTCCCTTTCAGAAGGAAAACCTAAGAAAACATAACTTTTAAAATTTGTTTTTCCTTAAGAACAATCTCTTTTCCACTCTAAAGTGTGATAGCAAAAACAGCATCTTAAATGGGGCCACACAGTATCTTTACCATTTTACGAATTTTTTTCTGGGGAAAAAAAAACACAGCATCTCCATGGGGATATTTCAGCCACCATCCTATCTTGGTATTGTACGTTGTTATACATTCGTGCATTACAGAGTCTCACTGGGCACCTCTTCTCCACCAGGCCCTCCAGGGGGCCCTGGGGACATGGGAGGAGGCAGAAGAGACACTGTCTCTGCCATTCAGAGGGTTGGCCTCTCACCAAGTGAAGTGACATTGTGTAGATGAAGGTGTGTCATCCAGTGGTGACAGTGAGTGGGGGGAGGGCTCACGCTGCTGCCTCGAGAGCCCTGACTTAGCCCAAGTGCTCCAAGAAGGAGGGTTTAACGGAACCTGCAGGCTGTGTAGAAGCAGCCAGGGAGGCGGTGCAGGGCGTGCACCTGTGACCATCTGGAGGCACAGAAGTGAGCAGAGTAGAGAGACTTCGTGCGTCTCTAGCATGGGGTTGAGAGGGGAGTGGCACAAGTCCAGAGAGGAGGCAGACAGCAGAGCGGGACAGGCTTGTGCACACCGTGAGGAGACAGGACCTACCTGTTGTAAGCGAATGGGAGAGCAGGGAACGTGGTGTCAGGAGTGATGGGAAGGCCCATCTGCCTGTGACTTAGGTGAGGTACCAGAGTGGAGCCAGGCAGGGAGGCCAGGTAGGAAGCTGGGGTACCAGGGATCTAGACTTTCTAACTTGGATTCTGACCCTAAAATTCTGTGTTGAGATAGGAAGAGACTAAGGGCTTGAGAGACTTGCAGTTAGAGATGAACGGTGATTGAACACACCTTTCATCCACTCCAAGGCTCACTAGAACAAGCAAAGGAATTTTTTAAGGTATGAAATTTATGGGGACTTAAAGCATGAAATAAGAAACAATAGTTATAACATTTTAGATCCTTGGAAGTGCAGGTGACTGGTTAATGGACTCAACAGGCCAGAGGAAACAGTCCCCAGCCAGCTGTGGAGTCTGCCAAAGCATGAGTCACCAAGGACTTGGGAGGCTGAGACAGGAGGATCGCAGGTTCAAGGCCAGCCTCAGCAACTGAGCGAGACCCTGTTTCAAAATGAAAAATAAAAAGGGCTGAAGCTGTAGCTTGGAGGTAGAGTGCTCCTGGGTTCAGTCCTCTGTACCACCAAAAAAAACCCCTCTGCTGTGGACAGTATTTATTCAATAGTTTTAATGTAAATGCTGATTATTCATCTAATCAAACTGACAAAACTAAATCCGAGGGAAGCGGGAAGGACGCAGAGGTGGGAATCAAGTGGGAAGAGTGCTAAATCCTAATCTGCAATAGTGCTGAGCCAACAGGTAAAGTCCAAAAACAGAAATCAGGGTCCTGAGGTAGAAGTGTGTTACTTTAAAAATGGAGAAAGTACCGAGAAGCCTGCAAGGAGGTGGAAGGGAGCGCTTTCTAGGGAGCAGAAGTGACTGGGGTTGTGGGGTTTTTTTGTTTGTTTTTGCATAAAGGCTTGTGTACCATTTGTCTCTTTAAACTGGGTATATGTAGCTCTGGTAAGAATAGAAAGTAAATTAGAAGGACAAAGCACGGGTCTTGGACCTAGCCTGTGTTATCCAGCAAAACAGCACCAGCCACAGTGGAAGGTGGCCAGTCTGGATTGAGCTTTGCTCCGAGAGTGGGCTGGGGCTGTGTGCAAGCGAGGCCCTGGCGACCTCCAGCACTGCAACAAAAGAAAAGGAAGAGATTTGCTCCACGAGTGAAGTGCACACTGGAATTTGAAGTGAAAAAAGTACAAAATAGCTTATTCATAATGTTTGTATTAATTACATGTTGAAATGGTAACATTTTAGATACATCAGGCTACATAAAATGTATTATTAAAGTGAATGTCACCTGTTTTTGTTCTTTAAATGTGTCTGCTCGAAAATCTAAAGTGGCGTTTGTGACGTGCATTGTGTGTTGTCCGGCAGTTAGAGCACGGCTACAGAAACTGGCTCGTGGGTGTCCTGGGCCGAAGGCTGAATGACAGGCCTGTTTTGTCTTCAGTAGAAAAGTCATACTCAGCACACAAAGGCAGCTGTTGTTTTCAGCTGGCCCTGGCTGGAGGCGCCTGCCAGCTGCAGGCCAAAGTGCTGCCAGGGTCTAAGATGAGCTTGAGATGTTTTAATTTGAAAGTTCAGGTACAGAACGAAGATGTATTTAATTGTCACTATGGAGTTTATTTAATAATTTACTTAATGAGGAGGTGGTCACCCCAGATCCTTCAGCACTGTCATGTGTCTTTTGTGGGCACACACCAAGACCAGGAGTTTGTAGCTGCCAGTGACACTGTCAGTTAATCAGGCCTTTGTCAGAAGATCCTGGCACTAATTGGTGTGTTAATTCTAGCCTCAAAGTGATCATGTACTGATCGAAAGTTGAAAAGTGTAGACTGTGCGGTAATTTATGAAATAAACACAGTTGGAATAAGAGTACAGTGCTGTGATTCCCAGCTGCACGCTGGACGGCAAAAGGCCTGAGCCTTCTGGAGCCGGTTGTCACAGGAGCAGAGGGTGCACAACCGTCAGGCACATCAGCCCCGAGGCTTTCCTGTGGACGACAGAGCAGAGTGCTATAAAGGAGAATACATCTGATTAAAGAACGTTCCTTAACTCACACTGTCCCAAAGTGCTTCTGTATTTTACATGGTTCTCACAAGCACCCTGTGAGGACCATTTTACAGCTGGGGAAACAGTCCCCCAGAAGTTGTAGGGTGCCCTGTGCAATGTAACAGGTGGCAGAGCTGGCTGTGTGACTCCACAGAGCTTGCTTTCTACCACAACGCACTGCCACTGAGTTTATAGTATCGTATAATCAGGTCCATACTTCCTCATCTGAAATCTAGAAAGCTCTAAAAATCCAAGTTTCTTTTTGTGTTTTTTTTTTTAATTTGCAGCAAGCTCGTGTTACAGAAAACCTCATCTGAACTGACTACAATTGTGATTCCTCATAGTTTTCTCTGCAGAAATATAAACATATTTGATTATGGCATGCATAATTTACCTTTTTAAAAATCCCCCAGATTCAAGAATCGAAGACATACCTTGTCTCAAGGATTTTGGATGATGGATTAGGGTCCTTGTTAGGAAATAGGAAGGAAATGAAAACACACAGCTCTACAGACCAGAACAGGCTCTTTAATGGAGTGAAGCCTGGGAGGGGGCTGACTGGGGAGAGAGCCCACGAGAGTCAGCAGAAAGCCCCCTTCCTTACACACTAGGGGCCTTTTATGGGACATTAGGGGTGCGGGAGAGCAGGGCAGCCATGGACTTCTCTCATTGGTGGTCTTGGCAGGGTGCCAGGACAGGTAGATTTATGGTGCTGGGGACAGGGGGATGGTCAGGAGCATTTTCCCACCACTGTTGGAGTTCTTTTGTTCTCAACCTCCTCCAGCCAGGCCTCAGCCAGACCTCACAGTGCCCACATTCCAGAGGTTTTATAATATTTATATTGGGAAATGGGCAGCTGGATTCATCTAGCTACTTCCTGCATGACAATGGGACAAAGGTAGACTGAGGCCTGGAAGCTGTGTTGCAGGCACTGTGAGGGTCTTCAGAGGTCCTGTGGGTTTGGGAGAAGGAGGTATTGGCCTTTGGTCTGCAAGAGAAGAACCTCATTAATAGAGTGGTTAGTGATTTTTTTGGATTTGTGGCATAATCAGATTGATTACATATGGCCCAAAGAGTAGGATGAGGAAAATGAGTATCTCATTATCATTTGATATTTGGGAGGTTTGGTCTGGTCTGGTCTAGAGTTTTGGAAGTTAGTATCTGTTGTCTCTCAGGAAATAAAGTTCTTTTACTGTGGCCCTCCAGCCCTACTTGCCTACTTTTTTATCTCTTTAATCCCACTCCAATTAGGTAACCCTAACTGCCATTAGAGACACAGGGCGATGACCATTCTTAGCTACTTTTGGCTGTGAGGGGACGTAGTGGGGCAGCAGCAGTTAGGACCCCATCAGAGGTGGGCAGTCTAGGTGGCCACGGTAGACTGGGGTCTGTAGGTTCATATGAGGCTTCATTTGAAGGAACATTTGTAGCTTGATCACCTCTAAATGAGAAGAGATGAATTTAGTTAATAGTTTTAGAAAACAAGGATTAAATATGAGAGCACTGATATGGTTAATGGTTCAAAAGAGGCAGCAGCCATAAGATAATGGATGGGAATATATTAAAAATTTGTTTTATATTTGCGGTGCCAGAGATTTGGCAGTTCGTTTTTTTAGCCACCTTGCTGGTTTTAGGATGTCCTCCATTCTGGTTTTAACTGCTCCTGAAGAGTTGATATATACGTATCAGGAAGTATTGGCAATGGCACATACTCCTCTTTGATCAGTTAACAGATAATTGAGAGCAAACCAGTGATCTAATACCACATGCGCCAATGAGTCTGAAGATCTTTAAAATTAAGTCCAGTGTCATCGGTGACTCGTGTCTCTTAGGTAGTTAGGTTGGTCACTGAGGCTGTATTTAGGGTGATATTTTCTGAAGCATTCTGGGAATGGCCAATAAAGTGGCTGACAATCCTGCAACAAGAGCTGGAGACCAGGGACATAAGTTGTTATTACAGTCAGAGGGTAGGGAGTGTGTGATCCATGAATGGGTTGATAATGATGGAGAAGGTAAATTGATTACATTAAGTTGGAGGCCAAGTAGCCAACCCATTTGTAATAGGCCATAAGTCATTATATATAACACTGTGAAGTTTTTGTGGCACAAAGCTTGAAAAAGACCCATCATGTTGTCTTTAACTTAGCTCAAACAGGGTTTTTGGCTGTAAGATTTTGAACAGGACTTACATCCTTTAGGAGCTTATAGGAATAAGAATTTTCATTTTTGGTAGAAGTCTGATGGTCTTGGACCTGTAAAACCTTAAGAATGACAGTTTTTAGTTTACAACATCTTATAAGGCCTTAACTGGAGAGAGGTTTTGGGTATTGGTGTCATATCTTATTCCTTGCTAGTTTAGAGGTAGAAGTACTTTATAAATGGCTTTTGTACAGATCCTTCTGTCATCCCCGAAATAGCACATTTGCCTCTGGTTATACTGTTTTTTTCTGGGAACTCAAGGCCAAACCAGTAGCCCTATGTTGGGCAAACAAGTGTTTATCTAACAATTTTGTTAAGCTCAGTCACGGCTCCTCGGGGTTACTCTTAGGGACTTGGTGAGGCTTTACCTCTATCATCTGCCAGGATAGGTCATGTCATGGTGACCACGTGGCTTCACTTGAAGCACAGAGGACATTTTCCTCTCTGTTGACCTTCCTTTTACAGAGTATGTGTTGTTGGCTCCATCTCTGGGGTCC